>KN538388.1:312632-367600 GCA_000797535.1 Trichuris suis | reverse complement strand
AAGCATATGTAAGAAGTGGTATAGGCACTTTTGCAGTGGAAATTCTTAGGATTTCATCATTTATGCGCCCGCAAACCTACAGTGGCGACACCTGCCTGGCAAAGTCTACCGTTTCCTCGCTGCTTTGCGACTGTCCTGCCTTTGTATTTTGGCTTAGACTTAGTCTAGGCCAGAAGAGAATAACCGGCGAGGTTCTACAACCAAAGCACCCAATGTTTCTCCCATCCTTACCGGCTACCCTGTTCTTCCCTGGCCTAATCCTAAGCCAAAATATAAGGACAAGATAGCCGCAAATTAGAGAGAAAACTGCACACTCTAACCCTCAGCTGTTGCCACTGTAGTTTTCCTGAGGCCACTGTAAGATATAGTATATGTTTTACAAGCAGTTTATGAAGTGCCGGCATTCTACAGAATGCGTGACGCTTTTAGGCAATGTATGCAATGTCTGTGTTGTTTTAATATGCTGTATACTTTGCCTGGGCATTATATAGGATGCCAAATAATATTTAGGCAAAATGTGGATCGCATCTTGCCAGTGGACGCTTTTAAGGTCTTGTCACCTACGCCCCCGCAGATCTACAGTGGCGACGCCTGCAGAGCAAAATGTGTTGTTTTCTCGTCGCTACGTTGTGGCTGTGCTGTCCTTGTGCTTTGGCTTAGGCTTAGGCTAGAGCAGAAGACGATAGCCGGCCAGTTCTACGACCAAAGCACCCAATGTTTCCCGCATCCTTGTGGGCTATCCTGTTCCGCCCTAGCCTAAGCCAAGATATAAAGAAAGTGTAGTCGGCAAAGTAACGAACAAACATCCACTTGGTCCCATAGGTGTCGCCAGTGTAGCTCTGCATAGGCATTGCATAGAATGCCGAGGAAATGTGCAAAATATGAGTTCGCGCTTCTCATAAATGCGCATAATAAAAGTTCAACTTTTCTTGCTTTTGCTCTTTTTTGCATACAGCTGCTGCCTATACGGTTCCTGATCTCTTCTGAACGCGTCTTGTAGTTGTCCTCTTGGTTTGCGCAATGTAACCATTGTCTTAATCCACCGGGCATCGATTGACGATGACGTCGTCGAGACATACGCAATATGTTTTTACCTGTCGGTAGGGAGTTTTCTTTTTTTGTTGTAATCGTCTTAATTACGTTTCCCTATCGGCCTCGTCAATTTGTTGCAACTATTCGTTGGATAGGTTAGAGCGTCTTTAACGTTATGAAATTCCTTAACTTGACACTACGCGTCGTCAAATTCTGTGCAGTTTCATATAGTGAAAGTCACGTTGTATGAACGTGCCATGGATTAGCGCCAAAATTGCCATTACGTTATAATCGCGTTTCAGTCTGATAGTCAGGGTGCCAATGCTGGCCTCTTCCTATAGGTTGGATCTGAAACTAAAATGGCGCCGCACAATTTGTATAAATGAGTTTAAACGGCTGCTCGTGTGTTTCGCCTACGAAAGTTTGTAAGAGAACCTTTTGTGCAGCAGCTCAGCGGAAGAGGGCGTTTAATTCTTAATTCGCTTGCGCCGTCTGCATATGTTAATAGTTTTCCTATATGTTTGGCTTAGGTTCTACGCGGGTGAGCTCAAACGATGTTCTTTCTTATTGTCACGTTAATCTGGCGACTGGCTGCAGTTGTTTGCAAACTCGTTATTGATTGAAAGACGAGGAAAATCATTCAAGCAACCTTAGCAATTAATTTTATACTTTTTACTTGGCCAAGCTACGGAAAGGGCTTGTAGGTCCGGTCTTCTTTGTCAGTAGTTCAGTTGCGTAATGTCAATGGGAACGGTTAGCCGTTCAGCTTTCTGCGGACGCACGCTTGCCGGGTAAGTGCGTGACTCTTATCTCCGTCCTCAGTTGAGCAATGAGTAAAAGAATTCCGATAGCATTAAATCAAGCAAAGTATTTTTCTCTAATTTTAAGGTGACATCATTTCAGCAAGGCCAGACGTGGTATGATACAAGTTAATTAAATATTTTAGGAAAATTTCGAAAACGCTTACTCTTGTGCACAAATAATCATTGGCTCTTCACAGCGCGTATTAGAAATTCCATGGGGCAAACAGTAAGGTGACACGTTCCAAGCGGAAGCTTTAAAATATTTTCGCCCTTTCTGCTTAGCCGTGTTTTGTTGCACTCAGTAAGCTGCAACAATTTTTCAATGTGCGAGGAGGTTCGATAGGTGTGCGTGAATGCCTGCATTGAGCTGAAGTTTCAACTCTCATTGAGAAAAGAGAGCAAACAAATGTTTTCCTAATGATTTTGTCATTCAGTGTGTTACGGGAAAGGAAGAAGCCGCGTTGAAATGAATTGACCTATGGTTTCCTCAACTAGAATTTCAATATTAACTATTGATGACAAATTCTGTTCATTGTCGCTTTTGACAGTTCAAAAGTGCGTTGAGCAAAATGGTCCCATTGAACATATATTAATTCAGTTGTTCGACCGCGCGCAACCCGCCAATAATCGAAGGTATGTCGACAACGCATAATGACAATGACGCTTTATTGTAGTGATATCTACCCAAATCGTTACTTAATTTAAGTAGAGTCATTTTTTCTTGTTGCAGTCAAAACAGGTCCTTCTGTCGGCCTAAAAGGAGGACAATTGGCGGGATTGCAGCCTAATGGTCGTCTTTTTCGTTCTTTCTTATCGGCCGTTTTAATCGCATCGTCATGCTATTTTCTTCCGTTCGGTTTCCAGTTTGCTTGGTGAATTTACGAACGGTCGCTCAAATTTGGAGACGCTCCCGGCGTGGAGTGTTTTTCTGAAATTCACTTTGTTCTCCTTTTGGTAACAATCGATCCTCGTCCTTTAAACGCCGTGCAAAAATAATTTTGATTGATTTTTTCCCCTTCTCGTCACTTCGTCAGCTGCGCGCACGTACATTCCCATTGAAGCGAAGAACGATTGCAGCCGACCTTAGATTTTGGCAGTTGTCTTTCCACTTGCTCGAAAAGCACATAGAAGACAACTATCTTCTTTGCCTTATGCAAAAATTTAAATCTCTTATCTCCTTTTATTGGTCCGTACGAAGCGTCACCAAAAAATATTCGTACCGATAGCGATGCTGATCCTCAGACGAGAATACTGTCTATTTTTGTAACTGACGCATTCGAGTCGTACAAAGTTGGGATTGAAAATATGCAGAGCAACTTGGTTGCTCGGTCATAGTGACAAAACGAGTCGACTTTGCTGTGACGGCTTCGAGCTGACGTTCCTCTTTTTTTCTTCATTAAACTGATTCGCGCCTTTCCAAGCTTCCAGTGACGCTCTGATTAGTGGAGTATAATGAAGGTTTACTTAATGCAGTGTGAATAAGGTTGGCCAAAATCATCAACAGTTTGTCCATGCGTGGCAATGGTCGAATCGTGCAGGGTATATTTAACTAAGCAATTATTAATTGGGAAAAAAAGGGATTGGCGCAACGCCACCTTGCCAAGACAGGCCGTGTCACATCCGTTTGCTGATTGAATTATAACGTTCAAATTAACGCTGCTTTCTAATAAACCTTAGCATTGTTTATCTTTGCGAAATCTGGCAACTCATTCTGCGATTGATAAAGTGTCACTGCTACGAGACAACAGTTAATAATATTTGCAACTTCGCCCATTCGTGACCGATATTATGAGAAGAAACTGGGATATGGTGGATATTCGCCCAAACAAGAGCCGCTATGGCATGCGGGGATGTTGGCATTGGCTAGAATGTAGAAATTAGCATATCGACTAACAAAATATGTAACGCTGACATAGTTGGGCGCTATGAGCACATTTATGCTGTTCTCAAAGCTGCCGACGCACGCTAAAAAGAACAAGAGCTGTTGGCCGTCTCTCATTCCCATTGGTTATGCACTACGCGCAGCTTGGATGGAAGTTCCCGGACTATGCTTTTAACTGCACTGTTATGGCTTGATTGATCTGTTTTGGCACCGCTGGCATATGATACCTCACTGGTCGAACTGTTTTTTTGTTGATTCAAATGGAAATAGGTTGATCGAATTAGCATAGCTATGAATGACGGAAGCTGCAGTTGTCAAAGGAGAGAAGGAGCGTCTCGCACAGCCGAACTGTAGCTGCGAAGTTTTTGAGCAATGACGCTTGCAGGATAATGTATGAAGTTCGTCTTACGCAATGACAAGGTCGGCTAGCGCCTTCCCGCCTGCAGGAAAGTCCCATTGGGGCGCGTGGCTTTCTTTTCGGCGAATTGAGTGGCCAAAAAAATTATTGGGAAGCTACTCGATCGCAATGTAGTTTAGATTATTCTCAATTCATTCCGACTTTGGTTTTTTCTTTAAAGTGACATCTGCGGTCGCATAGCAAATCTCGTCAGTTCTTCGGCAATGAGGTTTTTCTGCAAAAGCAAAGCGGGAAAGTTCGTACGAACGCAATCTGCGAGAGCGAATCATTGTTTTTGCTCAAAGCGGCAGCCATTTGCTTCTATTTTTGCGTGGCCCCCCGTTGGGGCAAGTTGAACAAATTTTAAAACGGCATTACGTCAAAATGCGCCCTACATTGACCTGCATAGAGATGGTGTGGGAGCTTGAATTTTTGTCCCCACCATCCAACTATATTATTAGTGGTATCCAAGCTGGTCTGCGATGATTCGATTTTTTCCCACAACCTTTTCTTCGGAGCGAAAAAGGTTGATTGAGCATTTCACCCATCGCAGCCGCGTCGTAGTTATCCTAGAAAGAATGACGCTTCTGTTAAAGTGAGGGAAATCTCAAAATTTGATTGGCTGGCTCTTTTTTGAAACCAGCGCTGCGATGCTCGATGCTCCTAATCCGTGTTCAATCTTTTCTGCATAATTTGTCTCGATTGCTGAGGGTCTCTTTTCTTGTTTCCTTTTTGTAAAGCATTCCATACCTTTAAAAATAGCCATCGAACGCTGGTTCACCCTGACGGCCGTTCGAATCTTGTAAAAGTCTTCTACAGGTCTCTCCCTTTGTCTGTTGGAAGTAGTTCAGGAAGGCCATGCGCATTGAGTTATTTGTTTCAAAAAACGCTTCTACTATGTTTTGGCCGAAATAAATGCCGACGTTTCGAACAACTCTGATTGCCGCCGATCTGTCTGTTTCTCTCTTCGACCGCTACGCCGCCCTACATAGGTGGTTCACGGCGTCCGCTTCCTAAAAATGATTTTGACGCGTGAAAATGTGATAGTCATTTTTTGCTCATTGGTTTTGGCCGAAGTTCACTTCAACTGAGGTTGCCAAATGAGGTGTTCCGTTAAAGGAGAGAGAGGTCAGTTGTTGTTGCTGTGCGCTCTTTCGGTGGCTTGGTTGTGGTCGCCGCAAAGAGGTCCAAACGGAAAAAAGACAAATAGCGTCCAATCGCATTTGACGGCCGCCCTGTCCTGGCGACAGCTTATTAAAAGGGAACTTTTTTTGACCCATTTCAAATTTATCACGGCCATCGTGATCGTCACGTTGGCAGGATAGCTATTGCGAGCGCACAAGCGAAATTCGTCAGCTCAAAACATGTGTTCTTCATTTTCGGAACGGTTTTACCGGTTTCAATAGGTTGCGAGTGGCCGCCATCGTCGTCAAGCGAAGTAGGCGTGGGGAGGCAAAGCGATTCGTCTAACTTTGTCGCTGCACGTCCGCTAGCCATACAAATCCAACCTTACTTGGAGGGCCATGTAAGCAGAGGAGAGCCAATTGCGTTCACGATGGCGTCTGCACGGAAACCTGGAGCCAAAAAATGCGAACAGTATTCAAATTGTTGTTCCTTATCTCTTCTGAGCTTCCCGTCGGGCCTATAACCTTTCTTTCAAAAAGCGTTTTCCACTTTAAGCTTCTAACGCATAATGCTAATGTCGGCGGTCCAAAACCGTTCGCCTACATAGCAGCAACGTGCGAGATAACAAAGGGGCCATTTAGGACGAAACAAGGCAATGTAGTATATGCTTTCTTGGAGCAGAGATAAGAAAGACGAGTCAGTACAACTTACGATCTATTTATCCATTGGATGTAGGCATTAGAAAGGTTCATTGTTGAAAGATAGTTCTCTTCGCCAAGTGATCAGATGTTTGCTCATTTGTTTATTTGGTCCTTTGAAAAGTGTTGGGAGGAATGGATAGAGAGATGCATGGTTTAGCCAAAGATGTGTTCCTTTCTTATTTTGGCCAAATGGTGTAAACACCCGTTGCTTGAGAAGCAACTGACTGGCGTTGATCTACTTCGTCGACTACGATCATCCATCTTGCATTGCAAATTAATTTTTTCTCTTGGCAGCATGTCGCCGCTGCTTTTTTCTCACCCTTTCAAGGTAGCCCTTGGGCAAGGCGGACTCAACTTGGGGCTCGTGTCGATTTTGGGCGAACAGGTTGCATTTTGGTGGCCTGCCGATCTATCACGGATCAGCCTTGACGAAAGAAGAACGGCGTTCTGGCTGTACGAGCGCAACGGCGGACGCAGAGGGGTTTACTGTTGTCTTGATTGCTGTCTATCTGCTCTATTTCTTACGGAATTCGGGTCATCACCCTCCTTATAAAGACGATGCATCAGCTCCTGTTTGGCATTCACATTGTCTAACGAAGGAGCAGTTGGTCCGCCATGGAGTCGGAGACCAGGGATAAGGCCTATAGGCTTGTAACCTATGCTGCTTCCACCTTCAGCGTTGCTGCCATTCTTTCTATATGCATCTCCTTTCCGATGGTCTACAACTACGTGCAGCATGTGCAAAGCATGGCTCGCGAAGATCTGTTGAACTGCAAAGTAACCTGCTGTCTTTGTCGAGATGCAGTCGTTAGTTAGGCTCTGCTGCTGTAGGTTTCCGCGAAAGACATCCTGGTGGAAATTCAGCATCGCCACTCGATGCCCGCCAATGAGTCATTGTCGTTGGCAAGAACCATGGTCAAAAGGCAGGCTGTCGTGCCTTGCAAGGGTTCGTTGTTGTTTTTTCCATTCTCCGTCCTTGGGCTGGGACAATCTAGGAGGCTGCTATTTAGGTTGCTGTCTGCCTGGACTACCCGGCCCGCCGGGTCTACCTGGCAGAAATGGCAATCCAGGCGTGCCTGGTATGCCTGGTCAACCTGGTTTCCCAGGACTGCCTCCTTTGGAGCTTTGCGTGGAGACCACACCGCCACCTTGTGACGTTTGTCCCCAAGGTCCACCAGGTCAACCTGGACCCGATGGCCTACCGGGTAGGGTGATCAATTGGGAAGAATGTCTCTTCGTAAAGGGTCGTTGTTTGCAGGTAATCCTGGTCCACCGGGACCGCCAGGAATCGATGGCAAACACGGTATGCCTGGCGCTCATGGTCCTCCCGGACCTCCTGGTGCGCCTGGTGAACCCGGCGGTGACGGAGAACCTGGAGACCCAGGTATTCCGGCAATTTCCATCCCGTCCACTCCTGGCGATCCAGGACCAAGCGGCGACGCTGGTACACCTGGCCTTCCCGGACCTCCTGGCGGCGCTGGTGAACGCGGTGAACCAGGTTTCGATGGTATGAAGGGACCGCCAGGTCCACCCGGAGAAGCAGGTCCCGATGGTCCTGCCGGCAAGCCAGGTCCACCTGGTCCCGAAGGTCCACCCGGTGAGAAGGGCATATGTCCTAAGTACTGCGCTTTGGATGGTGGCGTTTTCTTCTCCGATGGTACGAGGCGCTAAAATTGCCGTCGACAGTGCTGCCAGGAATTTAGCCACCCAAGTCTTGCCAAGTCGTTTCTAAACTGGAATAATTTTTTCCACCACTACGCATGACCCGTTGGGTATATTGTTCACTGCATATTCGTCTTCTTTTTTTTCTACTCCCTATTATTATTATTCTTATTATTACTATTATTATTATTATCGCTGGCGCGTCATCGAACGGTCTTGCAAAATTGACCAGCGCGCTTTGCCTTTATACCCCTGCGGTTTCAGTCCGTGTTTTGCTAGCCTCTTCTTTTTTCCCGCGCTGTGTACTGCCATCGCGCACACTGTCCATCTATCATTGCTCACCATTCGAACACTTGCCAGTTGGTTTTCTTTTTTTCCCCATTGTTGTCCATTGGGAAAAGTGTGGATCCTTCCGGTTTTAGTTTGCATAGCTTTCGATTAACTGCCATCCCCGTTAGTTAGACACTGTGAACGTAGAGCACGCAGACTTGTTCCTGGCGCACTGCCGCAAAAGCACAAAAGAAAGAGAACAGGAGAGAGAGATGCCATTGACGCGAATGGTTCGTTTTGTATGGAAAAACGCCACACGGTTGTCACTCGCATTAAACGTATTTCGATTTCAACGAGCTCTCGTCGGTCGGCTGGTTTGGCGCGCGTTGTGCACGCATATTGTAGGATCAGAATCATCATCCAGCATTGGCACAAAAGATGGGAGCCGAAATTTTGAAAGATCCCATCGGTAAGCAGGCGGGCTACTTGTGCAGAGCAATGGGCATACTTCGCATCGACGTAAATGTCCAGCGAGGCCAATTGGAGGAATTGCGCGAATTGTGCAGCCAGCTGACTGAGGTTTGTCCAGTTTTGAATTTTTGTTTTCCGCTCGCCTTGGGTGACCGTATTAGTGTCATCATCCATGTTTGCCACCGTCGGACGATAGAGCATGTTCTTTTGCAGGCGCTCGTCGACAAACAGAGCATAAAAAGCGTTCTGAAACTTTGCCGGCGGTTGGACTCTCTTCTGCAACCGGTAAGCAAGCAGGTTGGTACGTTTGGCTAGTTGTCGATCAATCTGTCCGTCGGCCCCAATTTTCCTTCCCCAAACAAGGGATCATTTTTAAAATGTTCATTTGGCCAAAGCCTTTTCGAATCCAGCGAAAACCCTTTAAGGTCAGCCGGCTGTATTCAATAGGCTCTTGCTTTTGCCTCAAATCGTTCCGTAGCGACTCACCTTGAACCGCTTTTGCCCAGTGACGTAGATTCCTATTTTTGGCTACCCGACGCGTAATTTAATCAATCGATTCGCTTCGGTCGACCTCCAAAGGGACGTATCCGTATTTTAAGCTGTAGCTGCGGGCGACAGCCGCCCTGGTCAGCGTTCAGCCGCTAATAATTGCCCTCTTTGGAATGCCCCTGTACATTTTCACTTTGCAACTTATAGTATTCTCAGGGTGGAGTAGCTACTGTGCTTTTTCAAAATTTTGAAATCGTCACGGTCTTGGCAGCTTGCCAAGTCAAGTGATTGTCAATGGCGCAAGAGCGTTGCGTGCTTGCTTTGAATTGCTGCGTCTCTTTTTGGGGGAAGACGTTTAGTTGGAGCAACAAATTTGGAGCAGCTTTCCTTCGCTGTTGGCTGCCCTTAATCGCCTCTATGGGGGCGCCCATTTTTAACTGCTATTAGCAAAATGTGGGTCCGACAGGCCGAACTGACCGTTGTTAAATTGTTCCCCTTATGAACGTGTTTGCAAAGAAATTCGCGCCAGCACAATGCCGTCGGTATACGGGCGCCCTGGTTCCTCTTGGTTGTTCAGCATGACAGAGGAAAATTACGACTACAATTTAATAGTTTCGATTTGTCGCCTCCCATCCAGCTGTCTCTTTGAGAAGTCGAAGAAAATCGGAACGTTTGTCTGTTGACGACATTGGCGCTCGTATCCTGGCGAATATAGGTCACCCTTTGCCTCCCGGTTTTGCGCACGTATGCTTTGGAATGCAACTCGCGGGAAAGTTTTTAGTTTGCTTCGACAAAATAGGACGCGCTGACGCATTTGCCGTCAGCGCTTCATTACTTTCTTTTTTCAGGATAATGAAGTCAGTGAGCACAAAGATGTTCCAATGAATTCCATACACAAGACGTCCTCAGAAATCGTAATAAGCCCTGCGTACTCCGAAGGTAGGATACTGCGGTCAGGGAAGAAACTTCGATCGATCGAAGTCAGTTCTCGAAAGAGGAAATAATATAAGTACGCCGCTATATCGGCTTGGCTGCTAATCGGCATACTTCATAGTTTTTGTGTTAATGAATTAAAACGTTTAATCAAGACTCCATTGTTTCATAAGGGCGTTTGTTACCAATGGTTTTGCATAACGTGGCAGAAAAGGTTGCTATTGAAAGAAGGACGGCCGTTGCGAAATGCAGCGACGGTAAGCTTAGATCGCTATGACGTAGGTGACAAGGAATTTTTGCAAGACGGCGACATCTACGAAGAAATAATGGGGCGGCCTTGCCTACGTCTGCTCTCAAATCGGGAGCGCAAAATAGCCTTTGCCGCTTTGTAATCAAAAGACAAATGGTAACGCACACCTTGTAAGGCAAGTTTGCATTGCGTCCTTAATGTCGGCAGTTTCCCGCAACTAACGATCACCCATTTGGCGTGGTAAGAAATGAACGCAGCGGCCGGTACGATGGCAAAATTGAAACCGATTTTTAATGTTAAACAAAAATTAAAAGAAATACGCTCCGGTAAAATGCAAAACGCGTGCTGAAATTTAAAATTCCACTAATCCCTTTTGCACGACGGCTTGAATTATGAAAGACGCTGTTCACTTAAGAGCCATTAAATGGAACTACTTAGGAAATAGTTGTTTTTAGCAGGAGAGTTTATAACCTTCTTTCTACAGGTACGTCGTTGACCCAATGGAATTTTCAAATTTACGTTTAAATATTTGAACCTGCATTCTGTAGAAGCATACGGTAGCTGTCGTTACCCAGTGCAATTTGAGGTTAAGCGAAGCGTTGTAGGACTTCGTTATTGCTTCTTATTTTTCTTTTGAAATGAAGAATGAATGCTCCATTGCTTCCCAGCATTTATGCAATTTTTAGTGGCACGCGGTTGAACGATGTGCTTCGCTTTGTCCTTTGCGAAGCAACGAGACGAGGCGATCATTCCAGCTTTTTGCTGCATTAAACTGCGAACGTTTCAGTCCGTCAATGATTGCTTATGCTTTGAGCTTCCTTGAAATCTATGGCGTCCGGACTGATTGACGTCTGCATGATCGTCGCAGAAAACTGCTCTTTTTTACGCCGTTACAATTGTCAAACTGCCTTCCATTCGTCTGTCGTTGAGAAGCCGATGGCAAAGACATGTCGTCATTTATGAATCGTAATGAGAAAACGACCAACTAGTTAGGCCTATTTTCGGTTTGCCAAACGCATCTTTTCACGCTGCTTTAAAGCGCTGCAAGTCAGCTGGGAAGCTCGGTGCGCAATAGTTTATTTTGAACTTAAGCAAAGCGCATTCCAATTAGCAGCTCTAAAAGTTGCGCCGTTCCTAAGTACTTCCGCTAACTTAGTTTATAAAATTGGAACCAGTCGTTAAAAGATCAATGAATCTGGGAAAACGCCTAAAACTGAAAACGGGAAAATGGAGTGCGTACGGTCGAGTGAGCAGGACACCTTGCAACTTGATTTTTTTACTTATGTTCAAAAACTTTCACATTCCAACTCAAAGCCACGTACGCTGAGACGTCAGACGATCTGTCCGTTCTCACTTCATAGATACCGCCGGCAAATCGTTCATTCCTTATTTTACGATTCCCATTTGTTATCTAGTTGACTTTCAAGACATTTGTGTCCAAATAACACGTTTTGTTCAACATTTCTACAGAAGAGACAGTCACAAACGTGAGTTTAAAAGAAGAATGGCGTCTTCTTAAATAATACCCCTTCAGCAACCACGATTCGACGCAAACGTTGGCAGATTGCGTAATTGAGTAGGATGCATCCGAATAGCTTGGCGAGCTCTAATATTCGCCTACCTAAGTATCGGATTAGCGTTCAGCAACAATGAGGCAGCATACTGTACTGCAGCAAAGGTAATGTTCGCGTCAAACCGTGGTTGTTTACGGGGTTTTATTTAGGAAGATCAGAAAAATGTCTGTCGCTTAACCTAAACAAAAATGTTAGCATTAGGTATAAAAAATATACCTAAAATGATTGAGGCATTTAAAAACTTTCTAAGCGAACTTTCTCCCGCGAGTACCGATCGAAACGGAACAGGGATTATGTTGTAATCTTTGGCTTAAGATAAAAAGTCTCCAGAAGAATAGAAATAAAAATTTAGCAGGGAAATTTTCCCTGTTCGGAATATGACTTTGCAAAGCAACCGATCATCAAGGTTGGTCAAACTGAGTGACACTTGTTCGAAGTTGCACGTTAGCCAACCACACGGACAAATAGGCGATAACTTATTGCGTTTATTGACAAGATCAACATAGTGGGAATCAGCTAAGCTTCTACAGTGAGAAAGTTTAGGCTGAAGTTGCGAAAATTAGATTCCCCAGTAGAGCTCGTCGGTGGAACAGATGCAGGAGACTTTTTGCTTTGATGCCGACATTTTCATAATTTACTCGACTGTGAGCAATTACTCCAGCAGAGTACCACGATTAATTTGCCATAGTAACTTTACGTCACCTTTTCAGTGCCCCACCTATTGTACATGGTGAAACGGTCTGCGCATTTAGGCAAATTAGGCGCGCAATGCCGCACCCATTTCCAAAAATTAAACAAGAAAAAAATGCAAAACGGGACTAGCGGCGATTTAAAAAAGCTCAGCGCAGGACAGGGTCATGCCACGCCTATAGCCTGCAGGCTGTTTGACGACCGTGCTTTAGTCGTTGCAGACGCCAACCATTTACGATGCACAATTAGGCGAAGCTGTTTGCAAATTAGGCAATAGTTTAATTACAGTGTAGTTTGGTTGCAGACATCGATCGCAGCAAGAAAAAGCGGTGACCGAATAACAGCATAAGAAGACAATATTGCAAATTGTTAGTGACTTGTAGGTGGAGTACGGTACTATAGTTTACCGTAGCGGTTCTGAGAGTGTATAAAGTGGCTGTTCGCATGCGTTTGTTGCTGCCAGCTGCGATTATTACATACATGGCGACATTTGATTTCTTAAATGTTTACGACTTTGGCTGGAATGCAAATGCAACTAGGTCGTATAAGCGTTACCTCATGTTCACCTCGTGAGAAAGGAGAGCAATAGAGTAATGGATCATCACTGTTTCATTTTCGGCAGTTTAGACGCCACCTGCGCAAAAGTAAAAATTAAGGAGCAAATTTCATTCTTCCCATGCAGAAAGACGAATGACGGAATATTTCAAAATGAAAAACGGATTCGCAGGTTCGTCCTACCGTTATTCACTCTTCCTTCTCATCATTCAGGTAGATGGTAGAGTAATTTGCATAGCACCGAAATTCATTAGCTAATTTACGATTATGCTGTGGTAAAAATCGGCATCGCTCTACTTTCAAATGGCTTGTTAGGATTCCCTCCATTGACACTCCGGTGCAGAATATTATACGTTCATTTGTCAGAAACTTCGCCGTTGTTATAACCTTTAGTAGGCATTCTTCGGACAGGAAAGGTGGATCAGCTATGACAACTGCGCAGCTTGCTTTGTACGTAGTAGGCAGGTCGGTAGGGCTTCGGTAGTCGTAAAAGATATACTGTCGATTTTGCGTGGCAAATCGACGATCAAACTCGAAAAGGCAAGCACGCGTGGCACGCTTTGGATCTATCTCCATTATTTTGTCATACACTGACGGGCAGCATAAACAACCAATGAGACCGCAGTCTTTCGATTCGATCGCAGAAAGGCATTCCATAGCGAGAAGTTTGGATGTCTGATCGTTGTACCAGAATTGGCTTAACTGCCAATTCTCTTCAACGGAAGCCTGGCCGGCTAACGCCTGGCCGGCTAACGCCTGCTCGGCAAAAAATTCCTGCAAGGCTTGTCTGGTGCTCTCGGAAAGGGTGCAATCATCGCTATCGCTCATGGCAATCAATTTGGCGCTATCCAATCTCTTTAAAGTCGGCACGAAGCACGAATATGTAAATTGAAAATTTCAGAACAGCTAAAAACCAGTCAACAAAATGCCAACCACCGATAGGCAGCTTCTCCACGAATTGGCAAGCCAAATTTATAGGACGATTGCTAACGTACTTTACATATACTCAAGTACATTTACAGTAAGCGAACGAATAGCATTAATCTTCCGTACTACACGGCGCTGAGATTCGAGTTCGTATCGGTCTGCATGGTCAAGTATGTTTGTTAATTGTACGCTTTGTTCAAGTGCGTGAACTTATGTAAATACATTTAAGATCATTAGGCATTTAAGCTTCTTGTCAAAACGCTTGAACTATGCGTGAAAAGTTTTCGCATGATGAGGTCGGTGGCGTGCGTATTTTATGGTCAGAAGCTGTGCAGCAAGTAAGAATAATTAGTGGCAACGTCATTGTTGACGTCAAACGCTTTGCTTATTTTCCAATCTTTCCCATTGCTATTGGTGGCGGGCTTTGATTTAATGCACATCCTTGCTTTCAACTGTTTTGTTAATTTGCATTTCTTTTTAAGTCTACTTGTGATTGGATGAAAGGAACGGATTCACTATCTGAAACGCTCACTTTCTTGTTCACTCTGGCATGGACCGGGGCACAGCGTGTTCCGCTTATCTTGCTTATAGCGCAAGCTTTCTTCGATGTTCGTGTTCATTTTAATGATGAAGACGACGACAGTGACGATTATTAAATCTCTGCGACAAAAAAATTTTTCCTCGATATGCCTCGCGCCCAACCGGATACAGTAGTACTATCGAATCCGTTTGACGATCCACCTGCGGGATGCAATCCTGGACCGCCTCCTCGAATGTTGGCCGGTAAGAATAAGCAAAATTTAAATTAAGCCCAACATTGCTAATGTTTATTTTTGTTGGGAAGGTTCGAATTTGTCCTAATAAGTTTTATTCAAAAAAGATTTGCAGGATAACTTAAATATGCCTTTGCAGGCCCTGTGCAGCCTACTTCGCATCCGATAAACAATGCTATTCCCATGGTTTTGATTGATTCGGCGCCTCATTCAGCACCGCCGCCATTCACTTCGCTTAGTTCTCTGTCTGCTCGGGTATACCCATCGGACCAGCCGATGATTTTTACGTAAGTCGAAAAGCGGTCGTTAAATTCGACATTCTATTTTATGTTAAAACAATACGCAGTCCAGCAAAGACGCGATTGTATGATGTATGTTCCTCTTTATTGCGCGTGTTCTGTCTAGACATTGAAGGTAAGGCTAAACTTTTAGGGTGACCTGTTTTTCTACTTCAAATCACCCTTATTATTAACACAAACTTTGGAAAAAACAAAAAGAAGTTTTAGGCACTAAGGAACGTTCAAGCAGTGTAGTGACAGCCTATGTTCCTACATGACCTTTACATCAACAGCATTTATTTCCGATTCGCACGGGTATTTGCTTCAGCCGTTTCTATTCATGTAATTATTGAAGGCATAGCTTTACAATGTCCTTGCGTGTTGTTATAAGTGATGAGAAACAAAGGCTATTGATAAAAGCGGTATATAAATGGACGCCTGAATGGACAGGCAACACGTATAAAAAGCTCTCAGGCAGCTAAGGCTTTTGAAACAGAGGTACATGTAAACCTACCGCTATCGTAGGTTCGGTTCCAAACCACTGCGATGAAGCGAACATCGCAATAGGATAGGCTTCGTAATGTTCGTTGTCACGGCTTCTTCCCGTTTGGTCGTGAATGTCCTTAAGCTACACAAGCGCTCCAATGAACAGAGGAGCAGATCGTTAGAGAAAGCGCAGAGCAATGCTATCGTGCTTTTGGGAACGCTCTATCTCAGTCTTTAGCGATTTGAGGGATTCGCGATAAATCGATTACGGTAGGAACTAACCTGCACACCTTTTAATTCATTTCCTTGTATGAATCAGGGGCATCTAAAATGGTGAATTCTTTTCCAGAAGGTTTTCAACTTGCATTATGCACTTGTTTTATATCCCTTGAATTGGTATCTGAGGCAGGATGGTGGCAATGATGGGTATGAATGGAGAGTGGTCACAGGAGGCAGTCAAAGTTAGTCGAATGGGGGCGACTGCGCAGCTGTGGTACTATGGAACAGTTCGATAAGTCAAGCTGACTGGACCACGCATAGCAATTTTAGCGAAAGGCAAAATGAAGTATGCCTATGATGATCTTGCCCTAAACTATCAAAATTTTCCCTTAGATGAAAGTTTCGTAGATTGTGTCAACTGTTGTAAAGTTCCGTCTAAGGTACAATCGTTAAGGCGGCGCTGGTTCATAACGCATAAAGAGCCTGCTAGATTAAATGTTTTCAGGCTATTCATACTGTAGAAATCGGACTAAGCCCACTTAGGGGACAAAAGCAACAAAAGATGATGTACGCTTGTTGCACGGCAGGTTGAATAGGTTAAAGAACATCTCAACGCGTTATATCACGCTGTGCCTGTCAGTGTATTTACAAACGGTTGCGGGCGTTTCAGGAGGCCGACAGCTAGTTTTAATTTACAACGGTGAAAAGGGAGCGGAAGCATATCGATTCGTTCAACTTTCGCATTTGCTATGCTGTCGAGACCCTACGCAGAAGATATTTCCTAACAAATGGAAAATATGTGAAACTTTTGTAAGACGTAACCTGCAAATCCTTAAATTTCAAATATTTTTTTGCATAAAAACCTTGGACTTCATCGCGTCCGCGTATCCGCGGTGGAATAAACGACCATTTTGCAAAGACGTTTTGACAGTATAGCGCTAAACTTAGGTGAAAAGCTAAGCATCGGTTAGCAAGTTTCAAATTGACGTCAAGACGAAAATTTAAACTGCACGTTTATGTTCAACGGAGTTTGATGACAATTGTCTCTCCTTGTGGGCGATAAAACGGGTTAAGTAAATTAATAATATGTATCATCAGCCGAAAGAGGTGAACTAGTCGAGCGCAAATCTGCCTTACTAGTCGAGTCGACTCTTTGCTCGTCTTTTAGCGTGTATGGACAAGCAAAGGTCACAACTTATGCTTTATAATACCGACGCTGCTTTGGAGTGTCTTTTATCGCGGAGAGAGATAGAGAAAGCTAATGTTGACGCGACAAACAATGCGCCAACGAAAACGGTGCAAGTCAAGCTGCGTTTGGCAGTCTGATTCACTCTTACTCAGAACTTTGTAACATTATTGTTTTGGTCGTAGTGTACGTTTGGCGTCTGCATTCGATAGTTCAACTGCGCGTCCGATGGAAGTGCCAACTCCTTCCAACCATCCAAACAGGTTGCCTTTTCACCGTTACCATATATTGTAATGAAAGTGAGAAGTCTTCCTTTCAATTATTCAAATTGTAATGCCTTAATCCTTAAACATCATTTGATTTCCTACTGTGGCATTTGAATTTTTAAAATGCCCTTCAAATGTCAGAACGCGTTGACGCTGTACGATTTGACCAATAAGTAATCGACGTGGACGTCCGCGTGACTTGCGTGAACGCGGATAGCTGCATAGTTAGAGCGCTTATACTGTTTACGTATAATAATACTGATGACGAGTTACGAGACTATCGCTGCATAGGGGATATCTGCCGCCCAAAGAATCAAAACAAACTTCAATACTGCCCATATTTAGGTCATCGAATCCTCATGCACCGCCGATATGCCCGTGCGGCAAATGCCATCGTGAAATTCACGACAACGATCAAGCAATACAGTGCTATCGGGGCTGCAAGTTTTGGTTCCACAGAACTTGCGTTGGTCTGATCGAGGAAGCTTGGCATATGATCGTCAATGAACCATACGCCGAATGGGTTTGCGACGCTTGTTTGGTCGCCAAGCAAATACCGTTTGTCATTTTCACCAATTCCTAATGTATTTGCATAACACGTCGTACTGTGTCATTCATTTTCAATTGAAACGGTCAACGCGAACAGCGATAAAGTTGTACACCTTTCAAAAATTCGTATTATAGCCTATTGATCGGTTATAAAAGAACAGTATCTTTATGCGCTTTTTCAAAATAGGACAAAGGCTAAATGGACTGAGAAAATCCGTAAAACGACAAGCAACGGCAAAAAGGGACCAACAAAAAAACTTGAGAAAGATAGAAACGATTGGCTGCGACAAAAAAGTAAGCGGCAGCCCAAAACGATAAGAAAAAAAAGGAGAAAACAAGTAGAATTTGTCGCAACGACCAAATATAGTCAAACGCGGCCGCTTCGCCTGCTGATCGTCAAGGAAGCGCCGGGCGTAGGAACTGTCCACTTTTTGGATTATTGACCTTAGATCCGCTGCTAGCCACTGCGGCTTGCCCTTCTGGAGGTGTCTAAATTTTAAATGTGACCATAAATAAATAAAATAAGCTTATTCAATTCTCCTTACTAACGGTATCTGGGCACCGGGTGAACCTGGACCGGTGACCGATCTGTGAGTACAATAATGGGACAGTATACAGTCGCAATGTTGGCAACGCTGACTGAAGCATATGTACGTACTAACCGGCGGCTGACCCGTGCTCGCGTTCAATCCACCTGAAGTGCTTGTTACAACATTACAACAAAAGCAAGGCGTTGCTTATCTCACCAAATCCTGAAGGCAACGGACAAGCAGCATACGGTATTGGTTGATAGGGTATTGGACTACTGCTTGTGCGACTGCGACACGGAATTTGTCCAAGAGCGGACAGTTCGTTAAAGTGTCTTTCGTCTTCCATTTCCAAACTCGACTCCGATTCAGACAAGTGTCGACACAGCTGAAGACGACGTTCCACCTCCATTTGAAGTTTCCTTTGCAAGCGGACGTTCTCCTCTTTTACTTGCTGCTCTTCGCGAGCCAACTGAGCCATCTTTTCCGTATCTGAACAACAAGAGGAAAAAAATTAGCATTATGCAAATTAATGCTCTTACGCTCGGCTTGAGCGGTGCGCAATTGTTGCCTTAGGAGGCAGACCTCATTTCTTAGCCTTTCAATGTCTCGAATCATGGCCATAGGATCGGCAGAGTGTTCAGGCCGGCCATTGCTACTCTTCGAACAATCCATAGGCGATGGCGGCTGCGACAAAGGCTCTTCGAGCTTCTGTTGGAGCAGTCTTAAATTTTGAAAAACAGACTTCTAACATGTTTTTTCTTCTTCTTATTTTTGCGCGTACTTTTTTTCATTTTCCAATTTGTCCAAACGCTTCCAGAGCCGATTGACCAAAGCTTCTTGCTCCTGTTCAAGCGTATTTTCCAGCTCGACCTTCTCGCGACGTAGCTGATCCAAGTTTTGCTGTTTGATAGCCGTTTCGGCTTCCAACTTTTTTAACTTGCGCATCAATTTCGCTACCAACGATTCCTGCTCTTGCTGCAACGAAACGGCCAATTCGGCCTTCTCCTGACGCAACTGAAAAACAAGCATACATCGACAATAGACGACGTTGAAAAAATGTAAAACAACAAAAGTCCCATCGAACCTGACTTAGCTTACGAGACAGATCGTTTGTTAAGCATTCCTCCTCTTGCTCGTAGTTAACCGCCAACGCTTCTTTCTCCTTTTTCAATTCTTGAATCTTCTTCAGCAACGTGTTCGATATGAACTCCTCCTCTTGTTCGGCCTTTGCTTGCTTAACATTTCGTCAATATGAGCAAACACAAAAATTCGCTTCGAGCAACAATTGTCGAACGCACTATTAAAACGCTGGTTTGCTTTAGAGCGCGATTCTCCTCTTGTAGACTTTTCAGTCGCAGTTTGCAAGTTTCCACCTCAGTCTGAAAACGATAACATTGAGAGCATCGTTAAGGAAGATGCAGTGCGGCTTTTGACCGACTCTACGAAAGCGTTGCTCACTTTGAAAAAAACTCACGAAGTAAAATTTTTAAAAATTTTACATTTCGAATGTGTTTAAGTCACATCGTTGTTTACCAGCACCGTTTATTTCAGTGACCTGCACGGTGAGGCACGTACCCCACAGGGAGGTGCAAATGGTCCAGAGGGCGCTTGGGGGGCACTTTTGAGCTGAGGGGGCACATGCCCCACCTGGACCATCGTATTGAAGTATATAGGAAGGTACGGTCCGCGGGTCAGGTACTGTCCGTACTGCTTAAGAGAGAGTTGCACGCTATGCGTGCGTGCATTCAGACTTTGGAAGCCGATTACCCCGCGCTCCACCACCGGTGGAGGTCATAAAACCAAGTCGAAACACCGAATGGTCGAAATGTCGAATGGTCAGAAGACCGAACGATCGTCGAAAACTCGAAATACCGAAAGTCATGTTAATGAATGGTCGAAATATGACTTTTACTATACTACAACGGTAATATGACTTTCGGTATTTCGATCATTCGATATTTTGACCCTTCGATCTTCCGACTTTCGGTCATATGACCCAAACCCTTCCACCACATTGACCAATCAGAATAGGGGCCGCAGGCGCTCCGAAAGGTTCACAGGGGGCGCTGGCGACCCTGAGCTTAAGAAACACTGGTTTATTTGGATATGTTACAGGCAATGTATGAAATGCCGGCATTCTACAGAATGCTTGACGTTTTTAGGCAAAGTACGAAATTCATGTATTATTTTAATATGCCGTATACTTTGCCTAGCCATTATACAGAATGCCAAATAATATTTAGGCAAAATGTGAATCGCATCTTGGAAGTGCAAACTTTAAAGGTTTTACCAACTACGCCCCCGTAAATCTACACTGGCGACACCTGCGGGGCAAAGTGTTCTGTTTTCTCGCTACGTTGTGGCTGTGCGGTCCTTATATTTTGCCTTACGCTCAGGCCAGGCAGAACACGACAGCCAACAAGGTTCTACGACCAAAGCACCCAACTTTTCTCGCATCCTTGTCTGCTAATCCTGTTCCTCTATAGGCTAAGCCTATGCCAAGATATAAGGAAAGTATAGTCGACAAAGTAGCGAAAAAACAACCCACTTTGTCCTGCAGGTGTCGCCACTGTAGGTTTGCAGGGGCATACGTGAAAAGCCTCGATTTTATACTTTGCCGGTTTGTCATTAGGCATTGTAAGGTACTAAGCGTTTCATACATTGCCTAAACATTTTGGGCATCCTATAGAACGCCCGATTCCATACATTGCCTGTAATAGATACAAACAAAGAGAGCAAAGCTTTCTGAATAAACGCTTTTGTTCTTTTGTACTTGAAAACAAAAGAAAATAAAATATAACAATGTTACAAAAGTAATATTTTTACAATTGCCTAAAGCATTGTTTCAACTTGTCGCCTGCATGTCACTCTGGAACACTGTACACTCTTAGTTGTACGGTCATGGCGAGTCGAGGCTGATCCAAAAATGCTTCGATAGTTTTCGTTTCTATTACACGAGCGACCGTCGTTCGTATTTTTTTCGATTCTCTCTTTGCTCACGACAGTGAACACCATTTTCAAAATCTTTGCCCAACCATTACATTGACAGCGACTCGTCACTTTCCTGACGTCATTCGGAGAGCCAAACTGAATCAGTAAAAATACAATCTTTTAGGTTTCCCATTTACCAGAAAGCGACTGGCATGTCGTGTGGGGCTCATACCCCATTACATTAACAAATGCTTCGCCGCGCTATCCGAACGTCTGAAATATGATACATTTGCTGACAGGTCACGTGATGCAAAATATCAAAGTGTCGCAAAATGATTTGGGAGACACCTCGGGGTTGCTTGCCTAAAAAGCCTCAAATACTGTTCTTAATATGCATCACAAAATTAGTAAAGCATAAGCACCTAATAATAAACTCATCTGAGGGCATACAACGTGATAAGGAAGATTTGAAGCTGATAAATGAATACAAAGCGAACTGGGACTCCGTCACCCAACGTTAGATCAATTCTAAACGTATCTTCGTGACTTATCAACAACACTTGTCTTTCCTTTCTTCAACTCAAAAAGACTCCGCCAATCCAAATTTGGACGCACGCA
This sequence comes from Trichuris suis, assembly GCA_000797535.1. Lineage (NCBI taxonomy): Eukaryota > Metazoa > Nematoda > Enoplea > Trichinellida > Trichuridae > Trichuris > Trichuris suis. The sequence continues at coordinate 346,003 of KN538388.1, read as the reverse complement.
TAAAGCTTTCCGCAATGTGACGCTGATTTTAAAAAATTGAATTATCCACTTCTTTGTTCAACTAATTGCAACAGACGGTATATAATGCCAACAAACCGGTCGCTTCCAGCCGGATTTGTCTTGTTTTACCATTCCATATTTGGGAGAAGAAAAAAACAAATGCATTGCAACTTCTTTAGGCTTCTGGAAGATAAGATAAGAAAAAAGACAATTATCAGTTTTCTCAGCGTCGGAGGCATTCATTGTAAGCAGATTACAGGTCACGTGACGTCCCAAGACGAGCTTTTACGGTCCCATTGTTAGCAACAGTATTTTCAAATATAGGCATCATCAAGCTTGACGAACTGAGTTTGACTATTGCGTAAATGCAAATGGTATGCGCAATTGTGTGGTCTTTCCATAGGTGGCGCAGTAGTCGAATTACAGAAATGGAGTAGTAAGAACGCAGCTGCCTTCGCTTCAACGGAACTAATCAACGACTCTTAACTCTTTCAGCTGATTAGCATAAACTCTATCGCCATTGCAACGTAACCAAATATTGTCGCCGATAAGAGCTTCAGTGACGAAATAAGATGTACGTCACTCCTTTGGGTTGGGAGTTAGGATAATAATTTTGCGGTACGACAAAGTTGGAACTTCACGTGGGATAATTATACGGCAACCCTTAAGGTGTGTTAGAGGACAGTCTATAAATTAGTAATAGCAATTTTAAAAAAAAAGATTTGACTCAACACCTCTTGACGCCAGTGGAAGTGCTGCACCCAAGGCCGCCCGTCCTCCAACTGAATAAATAAAACTAGAAACAAAATAATCAGAAGATTGAAGATCTTAACTAGTTTAACGAAGTGGTTTTTTCAAAAATCGAACTATCCACTTTTTGTTAAACGAATTGCAACCGGATCAGCTATACTGCTCGGGCAATGGTTTGCCTTTAGCATTAGTGAGCCAAAAGCAGGGCAATACTGCACAGGAATTTTTGGAAGCGAGCTACGGCAGCGGCACTGCGTAATTTTGCATTGTATAGCGAAATCTGACTGCTTACCCTTAAGACGCGGTTCTGTTGCATCAAAGAATCAATTCGTTTAGTCATTTGTTCCCGCGTAGCCGGACTGGGCGGCTTGCTGACACTGTCACTGAACGTGCTCGACGTGTCCGATTCGGCTTCGGAAAGATCTGCCATTATGCAATCCAAACGGGCAACAACGTGGTATGTTCAGCTTAGGCGTAATCTGAAATCGGTCAGCCTAACGTTCTATTGATTAGAAAACAATTTTCTATTGGCAAGGGAAAACGGATGCCTCAGCTCAATTAGCTATAAAAACGTTCAAGCTAAACGTGGAAAGACTTGACGATCAAAACGATCATAGCACGTATTATTATCGTGACAAACATGTCGACTTTAATAACGCTCTTAGTGTTGGAACAAAAGTTTTAACCGTATCATCAACGGCTGCCATAAAGGAAAAATTAAACGCTGCATACGAAACAGTATCGCTGAAGCCTCACAGATTTGTAAAATACTGTTTTTCTGGAACAACTATCCTTTGCAAACTAGCCAAACTGCAGTTTAAAAAGCGGCTTGCCAAAGTCGACAAGCGTTGAGTAAATGTTGAAAATTTCGATACTCTTCAAAGCTCAGCCAACGATTTGTTCTGACTCAGCCGCCGTATTTGCCTTTCGATTACTGCTTTGCATAATAGCCGGAAAAGCGTGGTAAAAATACGCAATCGCAAATACCCTAAGGAATGACGCTTGAATACAAATAAAGCACAAAAGTACACTCACCACGTTGCTAATCCTTGAGGATAAGGACAACGGCGTCAACAGGCCATGCCCTGTGAGGCACCTACTACATCGGTTTGTTAACAAAATTCAAAAGCTTAAGGCCAACTATAGCATGGAAGTCAACCCTGTAATAAAACGCTTTGAAACCGTTGCCACGGGTGCAAAAGGAGGCGAGCAACCAGTGCGTTGTGCACAAAAAGCTTCTTCAAACTCGCACTAATGAACAACACTAAGTCACTTGAAAATTACTGTACCGTGTCTTCAGGTGTGGTCGAACGAGTACTGTAGATTGCTACTTGAAGAACATGCTTGGCGCTTTATGCCGACTAGCCTTAGACTGTGATCCTCCTATTTAATTGGAAGAATGCAAAACTGCCTTTATTCTTACGCCGCAGGTAATTTAACGTCTGCTCCATTTGCTTTAAATAAGCTAAAATTTTGAAATTCCTTTAGCGAAGGTGGTATGTCGCTCTCGTAAATACTCACTTATCATTAGCATTTTTTACGTTTTTATTTGTTTACTATTTACTTCTTGCTTATTTACCCGATGTTCTAGTAAACTTGTTGTTTTCCAACCAACCGCATTCCCATGCGTATTATGCCCTCTTTTGCGGGCGGCTAAACTCCAGACGTACTGAGTTGCCCTGTCTCTATTACATACTGGTAGACTGTAGAAACCGGACTCTAATAGATAGCATACAGGGCTCAAGGTCTGCGCGTTTGAAATGCATGCTAATCTGCTGTGTGCTTCTCTGTGAGAGAGTGCTGCTTTACAAAAAAAGAATTCTTCAATCGAAATAAGTTTTTTTTATAGGGAATAATTTTAGCAATTTATGAAGCATACGCATGTCGAACTCTCGCGTTACGCCGTAATGTTTCTACGGTAGTACTGTATATAATAGTAAAATTAGGTACGAACGGTTTTCTGCTGGGAAGATCTGTCCAGCCTGAATTGCATCCTCTCAAGCTATATAGGGTTAAATTTTGCTAAGGGCATTTAAGCTTTTCTGCTTTCTTGAAATTTCAATTTTGCGCAGGTCGTTCGTGGAAATTAGGTCTTTTACCTTCTTCTCTCCCGTTAATCTCAGCTAGCAAAATGGGTTATTTGCGAACTGAACATGACCAATACTGGAAAGTGAAGTTTCTAAGAGATTTTTAAATGCTCCAAGTTAGGATCAGAATAGCGTAATATACTGAAGATACGCGTTAAATAACTTTGTCGATACTTCCTCCTTTGTCTGACTTCTTCAGGATCGAGAATCCTTTTTCTTGAAGTCGAACTGTGATCCCAGATTCCTTCCCCTCTTATGATCAGGTCTATTCTTTCAGATCAATAGCTAAGCTTAACAATGAATAACCTTCGACAGTTCATCCGCCGCCAGGTTATCTGTAACTGCTTCAAACCGTCAAGTATGACTTCCAATAGATTGATATACAGCGTTTGCAAAGTAGTTTCTTTCTTAGGTAGCTCTTTCCCTTTCGTATCATGGAGCGGTCGACTAGTCACCATTGCAACTACGACAACGGTGTGCGGCGTTGGCGTACTGACCGCTTGGAGATTAGCTGGCTGGCGTTTGCCTTCGAACCCGTTCTTTCGCATTGTGAATAATGACCAAGTAACTCTCTTCTTGTTGCTGCCTACAACTTTTCATTAGCATATGTAAATTTTCGTTTAGCCGGCTAAATTGCCTAATCCATACAATTTCATTGCTGACGTCGTGGACAAAGTGGCACCAGCGGTTGTAAGCATAGAGCTCGAAGGAAGGTTCGTATCCGAAGTGGCCACTTTGTTGAACAATGGCAATGGTTGTAGAATTCCTTTTCTCGGAAGTCAGCCGGTGTCTAGCGGATCCGGTGTGATTGTAAAGTCCGATGGTTGGATAATCTCCAATGCCCACGTAGTTGGCAATGGAGTAAGACAAGTAACCGTCAAAATGCATGATGGCAGAGTGTTCCGTGGTACGGTTCGTTATGTTGACCATTACGCCGACTTGGCAGCCATAAAAATTGATTCGGTTTGTTGTGCTTCGCCGCTTCTTGCTTGTACACATGTGAAGTGCAATTTTAAGAAAGACTTGCCTGCTCTCAAGCTGGGAACTGACCACACAGTCAGGCCTGGAGAGTGGGTCATTGCTTTGGGAAGTCCGTTCTCTCTATCGAACACAGTCACTGTGGGAATCGTTTCCAATGCTCGACGAAAGCTCAGCGAACTTGGTCAAAACAGTTCCATTGACTATATTCAAACTGACGCAATGATTACGTTTGGAAACAGTGGCGGTCCTCTTGTTAATCTGGTTTGAAAAGATTACAAATGGTGTTTTCATTTTTTAAAGATTCTTCGTAATCATGTTCAGGAAGGCGAAGTCATCGGCATCAGCACGATGCAAGTTATGAACGGTATATCGTTTGCTGTTCCGTCTTCTTACGCGAAAGATTTTTTTGACAAAGTTGTTTCCTCCGAAAAGTCAAAAGGTGCCAAGAATACGTACGTCTGTCCTTGTTTATGTTGGCGCTCTTAGGTGGCGGTTGGCTAAAAAAGCCGGATGCGAAGAGCAAACGTTTCCTGGGTATCACTATGGTTCCATTGGACAGTTCGATCATAGCCGAATTGCAGTCCCGAAATCCAAACTTTCTGGACGTCACACATGGCGTTCTCGTTCACAGCGTAATCTTGGGTTCACCAGCGCATCGGTTTGACGTTTCGAAGGAGCAACCGAAGGGATCATTGATATTCTTTTTTTAAGCAGCGGCGTTGAACCAGGAGATGTCATCGTGCAAGTTAACGAACAGCCCGTGTACACAGCTCATGATATTCTTCAAGTCATCGGTACTTTGCATGTCTTGAGCTCTGCTCTGCTTAAGAGTTTGTACAACTTGCAGAGAACGTTGAATGCCTAACTTTGGTTATTTTGAGAAGGCGAAAGGTTCTACGTGTAACAGTGGTTCCAGAAAGTGGCTAAAGGTGAACGAACTATTTTTTATCATACAGTAAATCGTTGAAGCATTAAGTTTTCTTTTGTTTCGTTGTTATGGAAGGCAGTTAGCTGCATCAATTTTTTTTAACTTATTTAGAGTGCAAAAGGGTTTCTGTGCTACATTTCTCAAAGGAACTTGTGTCGCATTCAGGTTGAAGAATTTTCTGTATACGGCAGAATAAACTGTCTTGAATGCTAATTTCCTTATGATAGGATCTTTGCATGGTTTAGTTGTAAGTATTAAATATTTTGGCAGCAGTGCCCCACTTACCGCGGTGCATTGAACGCTTAACAGTGCGAAGTTTTGAAACTTTCCGCTTAGGTGCTGAAGAGCTGTGAATTACAGTAGGACCTCTACCATTGTGACTTGGCAACTTCAGTGCAAAGAGCAATCCGTACTGTTGCATACTTATGAATAATGGAATTGACTTTCATCGCTTTGAGATACTGATAAAGTTCAGTAATAAAAGAATAATTAGCAGCGAACGCAGTGTATGAACCTGCATATCGACAACCCGGTAAAATTTGAAATTTGAATTTCAAATCAGAGCATTGTTTTTGAAATTGCAAAAAAGCTTCTATTTCGTAATATTGACAAAGTAAAAAAACGTTTATTGAATTTCTTGTTGGGTTGTTTCAATCAAAACGTCACTAATGTGTATTATGCTGATTTCCATCGCAATATTTTCGTTTCTGCAGGCTGCTGTTCTTCTACGCTGCTGAGTCCTTGAAGCGCATGTTTTCTTCCTTTCTTTTGTTTAGTTTCGGTGTCATAGCTTACTGGTTTGAGCCTTGAGAGCAGAAATGAAAAATCTTCAATTTTGGGCACTTTTGCTTTGTGAGTTCCAAAGAAGAGTCAGTGTGGCGAAAGGATATCGAAATATCCTTGAATGTTGTGGTGAAATGTGCGCGTCAAACAATCTGCTTAACAGAATGTTTCTCGAGGGCAGTAAGCACGTCGAAGAGAAGCGGGATGAAAAAGGGTGAGCGTCAGTAGAAAGTTTGGTTCTGAAAGAGGCGGTTGAAGCGTAGTAGCGCAAGGGAATTAGTACGGCGACTCGGGGTATCTCACCAAACGATTGGAAGGCACTTACGACAAATGGGAAAAGTAAAAAGGATAATGAAGTTTGTTATTCACGAACTCTCCGGTAAGCAAAAATTGCCAAGGTTGAATGCTTGTAAGAAATTGATGGATCGCCAACAAGAAGTATCCTCAACGGGTTTTTACTTGTGACGAAAAATGGTGACTGTACGATAAGAGGAAGTGACCAGCCTTGTGGGTAGACGAACACAGTTCGCTAGGGAGCTTATCAAAACCAGATATCCATGCTAAAAAGACTATTCCCTCCGTTTGGCGGCCTATCATGGAAGTAATGCATTACAGCTTCTTCGAACCAAGATGAACCACCAGATCCGACGTGCATTGTCATGAATCGCAAGCTGAACTCAAGAAGTTATCAAGAATGCAGCAAAGATTAGTCAATCTATTACGTCAGCACCTTCGCATGACATTCTCATCAAAAGCGCCCCAGAAGCTGGACGATTTGGGCGTCGATGTCCTCACTTGTCCGCCATATTCTCCAGATCTGTCGCCGACCGATTACCACCTTTAGTCAGCCTTCGAGGCCTTTGTGCCCCAGGAAGTGTATGCAAACCAAGTGGCACTCGAAAATGACTCCCGGGACTTTGTCAGCTCTCGCCCATGCAACCTTTGTCGGAACATGATCTCTTCTCTCGTTAAATATTGAGAAGAACTTATTCTTTCCCAATGGAACCTACTTTTCCAAATGAAGAGAGAGCGCGAAAATGAAAAAATGTGTGACTAGTGTCACCCTGGTTGGACCAGCCTAACATGAGAAGTACAGCTTTCAGGGAAGACCTTCGCCGTCATCAGCGTCTATAGAAAAGCGATGAGCGACAAGATTGGTGTGGTGAATTGCTCTGAGGTGACAAATGTGGGTGTATTTAAGCGGAGGAATTTTTATTTTTAAATAGCTTTTCTTTTTCTATTGTTTCCTTCGTTGTTACTTATCTTTTACTTCTATTCTTGTTTCAGCACGCTCCTCCATCCTCCTTGTTGCTTTTTGAGATCATGGTTTGACGGCGATTTCCTATTGTTAATAGCCTTCGGTCTCTTAGCTTTTCTTCTTTCTTCGGCCTCATCCATTATCGTATTCTGTTTCTTCTTGATGCCGTTGTGACTTAGTAAAGAGCCCATCCACTTAGTGGTACCTTTCTAAAAATGTTGCTTCAATAGGCAACATTCTTACGTTGACCCATAGTTGACTTACCGCAGCAACGCTCTCGTGGTTAAATGTGTGGTTACGTTTAATGTACAGTGCTTTCTTAATTTTTCTCTAGAAATAGTCTTCAACCGTCTTAGCGGTATTGCGGTAGGCCAGCTATGGCCCAACGTAATTAGAAGTACAGAATGTTGCTTTCTGGAGCAGACATGTTTAAAAAGATACCACGAGGTGGGTGGGCTAATTTACTAAGGCAGAACAGGAAGAATACCACGACGGATAAAAAGAAGAAAAGCTACGAGTCGAAGACTACCAAAAATGGAAAGTCGCCCTCAAGCCATGATCGCGAGGAAGGGCAACCCCAAAAGCTCTGTCTTATAAAAAATTCAATAAACTGTTTTATCCTGTATTAATATTACGAAAACCCAGGTAACTTTAAAGGAGCAGTATTTTCAAACGCTTACTTTATTATTATTACTATCGCTGTTGTGATTGTTCTTTTTATTGGCATTGGACAGTTATAAACGGGTTTTCTGTATTCATTGTAACAGGGTTTTAATTATTTTAAGAATAATTTACATAAATGATAGCCGTTCAGTTTATGCAATCATTTATACTGCACGCAGTCTTCAGAGCTGACTGTGCTTCGTCATCAGCGCAAAATGCAAAGATTACCGATGCATTCAATGCTGGTGACAGAGCAAGATCAACCCTGAAAGCCATTCTGAGTAAAAATGATTGAATAAACTGAATAGATAGCATTCCCTATGTTATTTTTGTAAGCATTATTAGTATTATCAATTTATTATTATTTTCATGGTAAAACGTTTTATTATACGGTTATCCCGTTCACCATTCAATTCTGATAAACCAAAGCTTTCGGGTTGTCGTGATCACCCGTCCTCAGCGTGAAATAAAGAGAGAGAGAGTTACCGCTGAGGACAGGTGACGACGTCAACTCGAAAGCTTCGGTTTACTAGAATTGAATGGTTAACGGGATAATCGTATAATAAAGCGTTTTAGCATAAAAAGCTACGGACCAGTTAAGAACAGTTTTGTCTTTATTATTATTATTATTGTTAGTACTACAGCCAGTCATAATGAAAGAATACGTTGCAGTAAATGCAGCGTATAAACCAGTTTGTAGTAAACTTGGTGACTTTCGAATTACGAATTTAAAATCAGGTGTCATTCTTACCCTCCAGTTGCAAAAGATGTGCGTATCCATGATTAGTGGAATATCTTAGTGCATAGAAGGCAGTGAGCCATTCGAAATTGCGTTGTAGTTGAACGAATTAAGTCATTAGGGCTTGTAGGCTAATTGCTGAACGTCCTAATTCGAACGCCCCCTGAAAATGAAGTCACGCAGCAAAAGAGATTAACCAAGGAAAAATTCAAACTATTCGAAATGGACAGCGGAAGAATGTATGGAATTTAAACAATGCTACTATTTACGTCGAACCAATCAGCCGGTGACAAAGCGATGAATTAAGCTTGAACCTTATTTTTCAATGACGCAAAAGGAGGTCTGATGGAAATAACTTTCTAAAATTTACGCATCTCAACTTAATTCCAGCAGCTTGCAGCGTTGTGCGTAGGCAATCGTTGTATATCATTCTGTTCCGCAATGCTCTTTGTTCAGCTGACGCAGTCGAAGGGGCAAGAAAAAATTTGAACGAAGTATGCGTTCTGACTTTGATGTAAAAGATTAGCCTATTGGTAATGCGTTGCAACTGCGCACATCGGGGTGGGGTGGACAAAACGAAAAAGTGCCCATTGTCTTTGATATTTCGATAAATAATATTCTAGGATCGTTCCGCTTATCTTTAAAAGCGATGTAACATAAATACGCTCGGAGTAACAATTCAAATTATACAGCGTGCTCTTGACTTGGCATTCTTTTTCATGAACATTGACGGTAACGTTACAATTTCGACTTCCATGCAAGAACATCCGTTGCGTACAGAATTCTTCATTCTTATGATCATGGTGTACACGTTTAACGTTGCGGCAAAGTTAGTAATCGTTCAGGACGAGAGGGACCTGAAACTTCGTGTTGTGTTACTAACTTTGTCACTATATTAAACGGCTGCACGGTGATCATGAGAACCAAAGCAACATCCATTGTAAGAATGAGCGGCAGGAGGCTGACAGCGTCTTGCGCAGTACAAAGCCAAATGTACTGCACTTGTTAATTATGCAAACAGTGTCATTTCATCATCCTCAAATGCTTCAGTTTCTAATACAATACATTAACGCAATTCTTGGAGTGGTCATTATTGACGTGTGATCCATTTAAACAAATGCTGACTGTGCACGTGCGTGTACGCTACCTTGAAAGCTTGAAGTGCGATTAACCAATTTCATGGAGTACTGATGAGTTTAAAAAGGAATCAATGAACCCATCAGAAGATTAACTGCTTCCAATAATGCTTACGTGTTGTATGCGCAATCGTTCGAAGTGACAACTTGAGCAGCCAACTCACGCGAGATGAAAATGGAAATGGGCGCGTTGTATCGCCAATTTAGCTGCTCTCCTCTATTTACGATAACGTTTGCATTTCGCTTAATATGCTGATGCAAACCATTTTGCCGCGTTTCCGAAGCAGCCCTTTGTTTATTATTATACTTGAGATATTAAAATAAAAATTTCTACCTTCCGACAAGCGGGCAAAAATAATTATTTCAAGACAGGTTTAAACTTGAAAAGTCATTTTGGTAAAGTTGGCGAGCAACCTATAAAGGAACGTGTGGAAATATTAACATATTCACTTGTAGCGGGTCGATTTGTGACAGTCAAGGAATTAATACAAATAATATTTTGGGCTGTATAACTATGCGCATTGTTAAAGATGGATTTGTTGGTAATTGCCAAAAAACAAGCGCAAGGATGGAAGGTTTCCATAAGGACCAAGAAAGTATCTCTCTTCTGAGCAATTGGAGAAAACTTTCGTCGCGCAGTTTTCTTGGTAACTTCACCTTCAAATTTTCAAAACTGAACGTGGCCAAAGCTATTGTGAACAAATACTAAATGAGCCTTGTATTACAGAACTACAAGAATTTCTGTTACCACGCAAAAAAACTTTATTTTGAAAAATCCTGGATTCTGTTAATTCTTTGACTCTTAGATCTTTTTGGGTGTTTTGACTAAAGCTCTTTTAGGGTTCAAATGTCGAACTGTTGAAGTCGTCAGTAGCAAACATACCGATATTGAATCAGTGCAATAGCGGCAGATGGCCCACGGTTTGTATAAGACCACCGCGTTCGTGGAAGCTGACAAAATATATTTGCTCAGAACCGCTAATGAGCTAACTACCTATAGCATATCGTAATATGCTTTGGAATGCGTTCAATCTTGAACGCAACTGAGAACTTAAACAAAGAACTGATGAATCATATGTTCAAGCGCGTAAGCAGAACCTCACTTCCTGTGAAGCGGTCGATGACTGCATCAAAATGACGTTGCTCTTTCTCTTACTGAAGCTCTTGAATCCAGCCTTAGATTCCCTTTCAGAGATTAATTCTTTTAGCGCTAGTATCCTTATACTGCTCGTTAGCGACAGGGTCAATAATAGTTAACCCAAAGTTAACTATAGCAGACGTGTTTGCCTGTACGCGCAACCAAACCAGACATCTGCCTCATATTTGATTAGCTTCTTTGTCCCAGTTTGGTTTTGCGATACTGGAGAGAATGCAAAGCGAGCATTTAGCTTAGGTCAGAGGGCCCTTTGCTGACTAATTCGCTTTTCTACGGTTTCGAAGATCCAAAAGGAGCCAGTAGCCGAAGTAGTATATTATTATACTATTAACAGCTAGCTAGCTGAGCAAAGCCTAGGTAGAAAGGGAGAAGGAAAAAGTTCAGTGCTGCACAACGTTTACTCCTCCGCGAGCTGCTGTCAACCGTCTGGTGTCAGACATATCCGGAACGCATCCGCTTTGTCCTGCTGGCATACGTAGGGGCCGATCGCTGCCGGTCGATGGAGTGGGCGATTGTTGTTGGTCAATCTCCTCCTACCATTCAGACGCAGCTGAACGGCCAAAAGCAGCGACAGTAAGAGAAATTTTTGTGGAATCATAGAGAAAGCACAACCAGCGACTAGACGACACGTTTGGCACGGAATGAAAAGATGACAACAGGAACAGCGGCAACGTGTGAGTGCTTAATCGAGAGTACACAGGGAATTGAGGGACTCTGTGCGACAAAAAGAGAAAGCGAGCGCGAAAGCGACAGAAAGAGAGATTTTTTTGCTTTTTTAGTGGACACGGGTTTGTTGTTGAATGATTGATCTTGGTCATTCATCTTCTTTTGATGAATGAATGGAATGACGCCGAATGCGAAGATGAACAAGAAGAGGGCTTCAATTTGTGGCACGACATTTGAACAAATCCTGCTCCAACTCGACTAGTCGATTCTTGACCATCTGGCCCGTCTCAACGCACACCTCCGACTCAGGGCAAACGCATATGCCCTTTACGAGGCTAACGGTCCTATCGCCAATGTACACCCTGTTCCGTATCATGCACGTGTCATTGAAGCCGCATATCTTCTTCTGCAAAGGAAAGGTCTTCAAGAAATCGGCCTGCACATTCGAAGCGGCAACAGTTGACCGATAAAAGCTACCTTTAGGCATTTATACTGCGACATGTCCTCAGCCGGATTCCACATCTCTCCATGCAATATGAGCGGCTCAGGACAGAGGCAATTGATGATCTGATGCAGACCCTTTTTGACCCAGGCAATCTCGCCCTCTTCGCATTCATGGAAGGTCACTCCTTCGCAGAACTAAACAGAGAAAAAACGAAAACTCAGAAATCCACGTAAAATAAAGGGAAAGCACATGCCTGGTACTCGACATCCCTATATACAAGGGCATTTTCTATTGCTCTTGGGCATTTGCGCCCGCTTGGGCAAGAGCAGAATTCCATGCCTAGAAAGCCAATCCGGCATGGCTCCCGGGGATCGCAAGTCGGCTTTGGGAACAGGCTGCTTATCTGCGTAAAGCAGGAGTCTTAATATCGCAATGAGTATGTAGACGTGCGCAGAATACCTTGCGTAACGACAGAGCTGCCATGGTTACGCGGCTACAGATCATAACCAAAAGTAGGAAGAAGGTAACGACCGCAGCAGCCATGGATTTTTGATCCACTGATTCTCCGGGTCGCAGGGTGTCAAGTAGTAATAGTAGCTCGGACGAAGGTCCTTGGGACTGGTCGGCAATGATCAACAATGAAAGGCGGGCACTTCGTCCATTGCTCAAAGAAAACCCGCTCGGCAATCACGCACGGTCACGCCTTCAAGGAGAGGTGACAACAAGTGGAGTTTCCGAAGTCAGCTGAAAAGAAGAGAAAGGTTTTCGTCGAATCAGAAAGCCTTGGCGCTCATAGCTGAGCACGACCAGTTGGCACTGCGCGCGACCATAACATCAAAAGGGTACAGCGGGGGTCACACGGCTGCCGCGACAAGTCTCCTTGCTTACGTGTAGCTTTGTGAAATAAGAAAGACGCTGTTTACACGACGTCATTTAGCACGGCTAACGAACGTCGTCTTGGAAGCGCGGCCGCTTTGTTCCGGCCGGTTCGAACTTTGCTACTCTCTCGGTCAATGTTTGCCTAATGTATATTTAAAGTGCCGCTTGCCGGCCGGATCCCGTCTGTCTCCGTAGCCTGCGAGGGAAACGTTCGACCAGAAGACTCACCGCCCACTTCATTCTTTTTTGGACATACATATACGTCTTGGCCTAACGGGAGCCACCTTTAGGTGATCAATGGATCGATGGTGCACAGCGAAACGGATGCAAGGAAATGGCGCCAGTTTCCGACGGCCAGAGCTAATCGAGTATGACACGCATCCATTCAATGTAATTGAATTTAGCGCGCCGCCTTCTTTTGGAATCGAACTCGCTAAAGCCGAGGCCTTTCGACCTGCTTTACTCAAACGCTAAAGAACAAGGCTGCCTGAGGAACCGTACGGACATTAACCGTAGCTTTTCGGGACCATTGGACCTTGGCGTTTGTCGTCCGGAGGCGATCAGCGGCTGAAATGAAAGAAAATTTGTTTTCTCGCAAAAAGTGCCGTCACTCGAGGCCTTCCGGCGTGGACACATTTCAAAAATGCCGACTTGGCTAATTTCACTCCTCCAAAGCTTGGAAGCTGCCGCCGCTAATGACCGGGTCGAACATCCATTCGTAGAAAGAGAGGTAGAGTCGAAAGAGCTGTATATTTTTCGCCTATCGTTAAAGGCTAACTGCAATGGTCAGACCAGGAAACAAGAGAGGCTGCTACACCTTCTGCAATTCTCTTCTTGGACGTAAAGCCACAGCAGAGAGACGTTTACCATTTAAGGAATCAAAGTCTGTCTGCTCAGCGGGTAGACGATATTGAATGCCCCATTAGAAAAAGGTTCACCTCCAATCTTCTCTCTTTTCGAGTGCGGATGCTGGATGATAGCAAACCAACAAAATAGTGGGCTGTCGGACGACAATGTGTCTCTCAGCTGGTGTCTGTAAGCAATGGTCTATCTGGCGCTCCCTGCCGCCGCGCCCAAACACTGGCGATGCTGTTGGCGAATTCAGGCCATCTACGCCCATACTACACATTGGGCGCGCCTAAAAGGGAGAGGCAGAATCGTATGAATGAGTGTCCTTCGCCATCGTTCTCGCATCAACGTTACTGGCCGGTCAGCAGTACGTTAATCGAGGGCGACAGGCAGGCTGATATACAACGATAAATTAGGCTATCCCAAGGCGTACGGACAGACAGTCTGTCGCCGGCAATCATTTCCACTATGTGTACGGTAGCTGCTGCGCACATCTGACATTTACCCAGACGCAATTACTCATCCAAAGCTCTGCGCCCATGTGTGGCAACTTGGACAGGTCTTTGCTGTTTGCACCTTTTTATCCTAATCAACCGAGCCGATGATGGGGCAAGAAAAGTAGCATCGCCAAAGGCAAAAGCGACGGCAAGTTGCTCAGCAGCTTCCAAGCGAACATACTGCACTGAACCTTCGAAAAGTTGCTAGCATGTGTGAGACCGGAAGGCGCCCGACGTAATGTCTGCTTTGGAGTAAAAATCAAATATTATACCCTCCTCCATTAAGCGCCTCAGAATCAAACATTAATACGCCAAACTAAACCGTTTCTCAGCATTATACAATAAGAGTGAGAAGAGGCCAAATGGCAAAAGATTCCCCAATTCACCGTATCTTACCCACATCCGAAGCATCCATATGGCATGAAGTGGGCCCTGCTGCCATGCGTTAGGCTACAAGGCAAGGTTAGCACGCGCGTCCTGTTGAATAATAAATATTTGCACCTGTCTTCGGTTTCACCGACTGAAAGTGCGTACAATGCGTTTACGATGATGTACCAGAAAGAAAGGCCAAAAGCGACCGCCTGCCAACGATGTGTACTTTTCGTTTTCACGTCTTATCTGCCAGCTCCTTTTGTAGTGTACGTAGGATTAGTAGTGACGTCACGACGCTGACGCAAGTTCTCCTTTGCAAAGAGCCGGGATGTTGCAAGGCGGATGCACATCCTAACAGAGTGACTTAGAAGCTTTTCTCAAAAATGGCGCGCAACGATACTTATTGAGTGGGTAGAAATCGTTGAAGGCGCAAGAAATGAATCTTAATTAACTGCCATACAGAGCAAAATTGTTTTGGCGGGATACATCAAACGTACTATTTTTATGAGACAACGCTACGCATCAAAGGACGAGCTGTATGGTTGTTATGCCAATTGCGGCTTTCGCTCGATCCATAAGAAGGCTCAACGAAGACGCATTAGTGGAACATAAATTAAGGCGGGCAGTCGTTTCACGTGGAGAACGCTGAAAATGTATCCAAACTATCCGTTCAAGCAGACGCGGACGGAAGCAGCTGGCCAATAATTGGGTTTTGTAAAGCTCAGACAATTTTAAAAGTAATCCACTAAATTCAAGTGCTTGAAAAGCTTAGGTAAGGCCTTAGAAGGCTTCATGCTAAAGCGAATAGGCGCAACATAAAGAGGAATCTACTTGACGACTTGCGTAGGCATCAGGAATGGACTGAGCTAAGCTATGTTACATTTGAACTATGACTTCCAGTGGGCCCATGATTTAGGTAGCAATAAGCTGAATAGTTACGCAATACGTAAAGATGAATAGCATAGGATTGGACTTCCGTAAAATTCAAACAGTCAGAAGTGCTTTTGAGGGCAGGCATACGTTTCGGAAAGTAAGCAACAAACTGAGGAGTAGAACAATGGCTGCACATCGTTACGAGCCTGACGCGATCGACCTACCAAGTAAGTAATTAAAATAGTGGCGGCAGCGAATCTCTCAGGAGACCATCTTAGTCCAAAGAGTACTTTTTGCTACACAGCGACGTAGACAAAGTAACATGAGGCAAGAGGAGTCAAAAAGACTATTGCAAACCGAGCTACACCCTCTAAGGCGAAATTCAGGCTTCAGACAGTTGGAATGACCTGCACCTGGGTCGTAATAGAATAATGCATTAACGTTATTCACACTATAGAAAGTGATAACCACGTGGGACTACAACAAAGCCAACATTGTGTGCCACTAAAATTCCAAAATTTTGGAATGGCGTTCCTATAGGTTGTCTAGTTTTTAGCTCCTTTGAAAAGCATACCTTTGTTCGAAGGGATGAATTTCAAAAGTGTTGGACAATCACCAAAGCAGCACAGCGCCTACAAAGCAGTGAAATCCAAGTTCTCTTCTACTGGCGAATACTATGATTGCCTTTTTGCTCGAACTGAGTCAGTGCGTTAAAGCTGGGCGGCATCGTCCAGAAGAACAACGTGTCGACTTAGGAATAAATAAACAGGTGCGGCGAAGCTGACATAGAAAAAATCAGAATACTGTTACGTCACAAAGCTGACCTTCACACTACGACACTGGAAAACGAACTATTCATTTTTGGTGACCACTTTCAGAGCTTATTTGAAACACACCAACTGGTACGAAATAAAGGGTTCACGTAACGGGCTGTTTTCCAAATATGGTGCTTATAGGATTTATTTTTGGTTTTCATACTTGAAATCATTATAGGCTCGCTTCATCTACTAAAACATATATTTACGCTGACGACGAATCGCGATTAATCCGAAAGCTTGCGAAATACTTATTTTACTACATTAGACCAATGTCTACCGTGGACGGTTGTTACGAAAGCGCACGTACTCGCCAGGTCAAAATCCCTACGTGTAACTATTTTTAATTATACGACCAAAACTGATAGGTTCATCTTCGCATTCAGAAGATAGAAGGTAATTTATTCCGTTAGTTTGACAACAGCGAAGAAAGGCGTCAGACTAAGCAAGCGGCAAACATTTTCCTTTAGAAGTCACTTTCGGAGACGGGCTTCACTGTTTGCCGCGCTAACATTTTGCTGGCATTGTAATTTTATACTTCTACGGGATTAGTTGGGTAAACATAAGCAAAACTGAAATTCCACAAATAAAGAGACAGTGTAATGACGTCAGCAAAGGCTAAGAAGCTCTCTGTATTCAGTCGCGCCCTTTCCGCGGCACAGAAACGCTTGCGGCGATTAAGAAATCGCAAAGGGCGTTTTGTTGAACAGCAGCATATGGTAAACCTTAAATTCTGATTTCGATTCCAGTAGTTTAGTCTTTTTGAAACGATTCAAGCTAAGTCAGCAATTTTTGCATACAAGTCCAAAGATCTGTTCAAGGTTACTACGTGGGTGACAATCTTGTGCACTTATTCGCAACAGTGGTGTGACTTTGGTTGGCACACAATAAGCGAAGGATCAATGGGTTTATTAGCAGTACAGGGAAAGTGTGTCTACACAAGGTGTTGCTTCAAATTTTCCTTTGGGCCAACTTTTTGCCCCCACTATTATACTAACATATTATTGACAGTTAGTAATGAAATGATGTTTATATTGCAGCGAGCTTAGGAAAATGAAACCAGAGAAGAACTGTACTTCACCAGAGACAGCAATTGCTCTCAAGTTGGATCGATGGTACTTGTTGGCTGAAACGTAAACCGGAAATTGAAACGCTTTGACAACAGCCTCGCCCTACCCAAACAAACAGGCACACCGCCAAGGGCTGTAACCTGAAAGAAAAACGGTTGGCCAGCGTTCAGCACAAGACACTATTGCTACTGACGAAAGCGACCGGTTTAAGATACAGTGAAACGTTATAACGAGTAACCGCAAGACATTGAATGAAAGAAGCGTGTCGCGTTTTCAAAGTCGGCCACCATGTCAGTTATCGTTGAAATGGCGACTGAATGAACAGGATAAAGTGTCGTGTGGCACTATTTTTGATTAAGCCAGTTATTCAATTCCCTTATGCTGTTCAATTATCTTCACATCTTTGTCAGAATGAATACCTTCTGCTTGAAGTACTTTTACAAATTATCTTGCTAGATCTCCATTCACCAGCAGCAGCCAGTTCGCTCTAGACGATGAACAAGGTGCGCTACGGCAGCCGCTACAACAGGTAGTACAACTGATCAATGGCTGGTCGAGCTTAGAAAAGAAAATGAACCATATTGTTCAAACTTGAATTCAACTAGCACCATCGCTTGTCACGTTGGACAAATGCAACGTGATCATGCAATATACGCTCATTGGAAAACTGTTTGTAAATGCTGAATAGCTGAATGTTCTACTTCTTGTACAAAAGAGAGTATACCATGCAAACGTCTTTCTTGGGCAACATACGCGTTCAATAATATGAATACATTTCGTGTAAACTAACGAAAACGTAATTAGGAGTAAACATTCGTTGGTCAAAAAACTATGACCGTTTACGCTTTAGTAGTACGGCCTCATCCGTGCTGCTTTGATGATCGTAGCTGAAAAGAACGGAAGTTTCCGTTGCGGCAACAAAAATCGAATTCAATCAAGTTCGAATATCGCTTCTAGTAAAATTAATTTTGATTCTCCATGCTATAAACATGTTTCATGGAGCTTTTGGCTTTTGCAATTAGACAATGAGTCAAAGTGATCGATGCCGCCCGACCGTACAGTGAAACCTGCGCCGTTGAACAAACGATATTAAATGAAACAATGTCACTCGGAAACTGCTTCTATTAAAACTATACGGGAATGACACCGGTTCAATTCTTTGTCGGTATCGTTCCGTATACTTAATGGAAACAATCCTGGAAAATGAAAACACTACGAACATTGAAATTACACGCCAGTCACAGTCATTAATAAATGAATGGAGAATTCCCAAGAAGAGACCAATACAGCAGCATTACGGCTGCGCACTTTCCCACTTCTTCAAAAGTTCGCAATTACGACGAAGACAAATAATTCATCGTCAAAACGACCAAAGCCTATCGACGCAGATTTTCAATGGGTTCTCCAAGATTCGTAAACGTCAAACCACTGTGCTCTGCTTTGACCTAATATCTGACCTAACAGCTGGGCGAGGCTTCGTATATTAAATTCTTGAATAATTATAAGCACGTTATGTAGTACATATTAATAATAGGAAAAAGCTGCTTCAACTGAATCAGCCACTCCATTACCATACAGAGATAACGCAAGACGCAAACGTTTCGAAGTTCACAAAACCACGGAAGTCCTAAAACGCGTCAGAGGTCAACAAGCAGCAGTGTATGTACACTAAAGTATCAGGTTTGTCAGAAAATGAGAAAGTTCCCGCCTTTTGCTTTCGCAACGTTGCTCATTCAATTTTTTTCTCGACTACATCTTGTTAATTTCAAACTATTCTTCTTTTGTTGAAGTGTTCCTGTCTGCTACTTGCCCATGTAAACAACTGTGCTAGATTAGGCTTAGCGTGTTCGTAGTTAGCCCACCGTAATCAGAAAATACTATTAATCAGTCAATGTCAGTGGACACTTTCCAATTACGACTGATTTGCTAAGTCCATTAGCCTACAGTTGTAAGTAGGATGGTTAGATAAAGGACCATGCACTCTCATTGTATATAAGACAGATTTTACTTTACATGAGTTTTACTATGTTAACACATTTTGCACAATTAAGAATGGAGGGTGCCCCTGACGTCATTTCGTTCCAAGGGCTCCATCGTAAGTCGAGACGCGTAACCAACACACTTAATGGCAAACCGGACCGCGGTGATTTGACTGTAGCCTCTCGGCGGCCTTACACTGACTAATGCCGTCTTAGGTACAGCTTTAGGCTTAAGGTAACAGTTCAGAAAGCCGTAAACTGCTCCAGAAAGGTATCAAGTTGAGATTGTACAGTCTTCTCATTCCTTTACACATATCTCTGCAACAAGTGAGGTTCAACTTGGATCTCTCGATCAGCTTTTGTACATCCCTCGCAATTGACGCCCCTTTCAGCAGCAAGTGCCTCAACCAATTTTTTGCTGACAACTTTCTTGCTTAGTTTAGGTGCAATGTTTTTCTCTGCTTCAACTTTTGATCTGATCCTCATTCGAAAGCTCTCTTCTGCTTTCGTGTTGTCAAGCTCATGAATATCTCCTTATCAGTACCTAATTGAAGCTCGTTTACAAGCCTTAATACCTTTGTTACTGTTTTTATGAATTGCAGGATCATTAGTATTAATAAAATAATTGAATGGGTCTGTCGTACCCGCCAAAACCATTACCAAGGGAGAAAGTCAATTTAGTAGATCCAACGACGCAGGGTATACGTTTGCCGTGTTCAACATTAAAGGGTAGCAAAAGTATACCCTACAACGACTTTCCCCATTCAAGCGACAATCACGCTATTAGGGTAATAAGGTTTTCACGTGGGTAGACCAAAATGCACTGATAACTCGTCAGTAGAAAAGAAAGATTAGATAACTTGGAAGAAGTACCACCGCATAATTGTTAATTTACTGAACCGCTTTAAAACACAAGAACGAACATATATCGTTTAAGCTTTGAATTACTAGTGATGCCAGCGACGTGTTTAATACCCAACGATACTCTGGTAAGGCTCAGCAAGGCAAACATCATGCGGAACCAGAACCAAAATTGAAGCCACCACAGCTCTCTTGCAAGCGATCCGGATTAACTTGGGCATTCATCTGCTGATTTGCTGGAATGAAAAGTTTGATTAGAAAATGACCCCTCACTAGAAAACAATAGAAACAACAACAACAACATGAAAGTATACGAACCCAAGGCAGCGCGTTTTTGCTCCGCCAGCAGGAACACTTTTTCCAAAGACTTGTTTTGAGCATCATCTAATCCAGAAACAAGAGCAAGATACCAGTGAGGATCACGCTGCTGAAGAGCTGAAATAAAGTGCGCTTCCTCAAGAATCAGCACAGCCATTTTTGCAGTGCGTATAGCACGTACTGGTCAGCATGTCCTTAAACGTTACGTATTCGTCAAAGCCGCATCCTTCTTTATCAATGACAGTTTCGTATATCTCAAAGTCCTCACTGTCTATTTCGTCGCTGAAAGTGTAGTCACTATCGTCATCGTTATCAATGCCCTAAAATGGAAAGTTATGATATTCTGGCGGGCTCTCGAACGAACAGCTAACGTCGGTTTCAAGTTTATCACTTGCAGCTTCACGCTGCAGTCCGTCCTCCACAACAGCCACGCCGCCTGACACATTTTCTACAATGTTGTCTTATCAGGAGGGAAGAAGTATACAGAAAACGCATTTACCATCGGAATCACTTTTTGCCAAATCGTCATCTTCCTCCTCATCGTCTGTACTTTCGCTCTCCTCCTCTGCTTTTGCTATAAAAGCAAACTAAATCGTCAAAAGAGAACTTCATGTCGTCAGCTGGATTTTTACCTTCGTAAGCCCGCTGCAATCCCTCGAATAGGACAATACAAGAAGGTATGATGGAGCGAGCTATCTCATTAATAACCGGTGGACGTTCCCTAAGCTGTGCTATGGCACAAAGTCCGAACAGGCACATCTTCCTATTGTGGATTCTTAACGGGAGAGTTTTGAAGTCGCTCAATAGTAGAAGATATGCGACTTTAAGATTACCCGTTGAATGTAGCCACCTCGTTGACCCAATGCTTGATGAAATGGTCTAAAAGCGATTCGCACCCTTCGGCAACGCGAAGGGAAAGCAGCACCTCGATTGCTAGCTCAGGATTGTAAACCAGTGCAGCAATAATAACGGATAAGCAAAGAACACGAAATTCAACACCGAAGATCTCCTTTCCTAATCTGGTGACAACTAGCTCAACTATTGGCTTTACGCAAGTATCTATTTGACCGCGAAATTGAAGTAGAACCACCTCCAGCAATTTGGCCGCATAGCTTTCCGAGTCTTCTTCCAGCTGCTTGTTGAACACCTACCAATATGAAGGAGCTTGTTATTATTTTTAAATTTCTTTTTAAAAATTTTTAATCTCGCCTCTGAGCACATTTCCAAAAGCATCAGCAGGCGGTTGGGATCTTCCAAAAACTTGTTCTGGCCCACGGTTACGTAGTTGTACAACATCGGCATAATGTCTGCAAAGAGGTCGAGCGTCAGCGGAAAAGGTTGGCCAAAGAACTCTTCGCACCGCTAAAGTTTTCAACTCCACCGCACTGCCTAAAGGCGCCATATATGGACGAGTAGAAGTCCCACAACGCCGGCGTGATGCGCAAGAAATTTAGAGAGCAGATCAACGAATAAGCTTGCTCGTAGAAATCTGAAAAGCGAAGGAAAACCATTGCTGTGCGTTACTTTTTTAAAAATGGAAAAATAGATCAACATTTGGAAAAACTTAATACAGAGAATAGCACACCAACAATACAATGTGTTCGTAACAATTCTCAAACCACTTATGGCCGCTACGTTCAACATCTCAACAGTTTAAGGCTCACTTACCACTTATATTCCGCTGCATTATGCTTTGTACAACCACCAACACTATCGGTTCGAGGTCATTGATAACCTAAACAATAGAGATGAATCGGAATTCAAGCGGCGAGTATTAATGGAAAAAATTTAATCGTTCTTTACTGATCGCCATTTGAAACGTCTCGTACGCGGTGGAAAAAGATTAGCCTAATTCATTAAAGGGACGGCAAGCAAACAGTTGTACTAGAAGTTCATTCAAGCTTGAAAAGATGAATGAATTCCACAAAGTGGGTACCTCTTCCTTTTCCTCAGCAGCGTCCAGCAAAGATTCAAGGGTCCCAAGCACACCCAAAGCAGTAACAGACTTGTCCTCTTTAACTTCGTCACCGCTGGTCAGATCGGCAAAAATAGAAGCCTAAAAAAATAATAACCACAGGCAAACCGTTTCTGAGCTAATCAAAGACGACCAAAGGTCTGTCGTACAAGTTGGTTAGCAATGTCAACGGCTATGGGACCAACGTGCTCCTCGAACGTGCTAATGATACAGGACATCACCGAATTCAACTCGTCATTCTCTGTCTCCTTCAGCATTTCCAAAATTTCTACAAAGTATACCGTAAAAACCGAGGCTTCTTTCAACCAATAAATTGAGTTATGCTCACGTAGTATGATTGGCTTTAGGTACGGTAGAACGCTGGAATGAACTGCAAAGAAAAGGATTACCCGCAAACAAAGTGAAAATCTATAACCAACCTTTCTCCTGATCGTAAAGGATCATTTGTAATGCCATAGCGGCTTCGACTTTCACAGGTATCTCTGTGTCGTGCAGCAAGCAGTTGACAACCACGGCGGTAACGCTGCTTAGCGTGGACATATGGGCAAAGCGAAATCTCGAATACTGTTGAATACACCAGCAAGCCTGAACATCATTAAATCTGTGACCAACCCAAGAACAGCGAGAAAGCAATACCCTTGCGCGAAGAAAACGCACTTTGTCCGACGCCCTTGGTACAACTTGTGAAGTGATCACCGTTTCCAGGAAGGTTTTGTAGGTTTTCTTCTGAAGACAAAATTTTAAAAACTTTATAAACAGCTCGCATATTATACCTTGATCAAAAAGGCGTTGACTTGGCCAAACATGTGCAACGCGCCGTCAATGTGTTGGGGCTCGGCGCTACTTTCGTTCAGTACGTGCTCAATGACGGACACAATCTTGGGCAGCAGTTTACGATGACGAATACACGCGCCAAGGAAAGAGGCGGCGCCGGAAACTGGATGAACCAAATCTTCCAAGATATCTGAACAACGCCGACTTTGCAGACGCGATTAGATAAAGGTCCAACAGATTACCATATTTGAAGCGAACGTATTCCTGAGGGTCGGTTTCCCAGAGCTCCTCGTCTTCTTTGCTATGACAAAGAAGAGGGAAAATACCCTGCGTTATAACGTCCTAAAATATTAAAGCATACATGAATAATTAAAATACTCAATCAGCGTAGAACTCACCATGATCTGGTCCTTGAAGACTTGCCAGGTGTTCGCGTGACCAACACTGAAACAGCCAAACGGATATGACATCATCCCTACGGCGTATTAGAGAACATGGCTTTACGCTTTCTGAAGAAGAGTTAGGGCCCTGTAGAGTACGCGCGGAGTCACGTAGTTATCCTCTCCATTGCTCATCACAATTTTCAACATTGTGCGCACTGCCGGTACGGCGCAATTCTTGCTATACAATTCAGCGAATGGCTTGTATTCCGGAGTACTATTTTTCGGGTAGTTGAACCTGAGAACAGATAACCCCACTGTAACGCAATGCAACCATTGCGAAGGCTCAAACCGTTCCAACATCCGTCCCATTAGACGACCTGCCCACTTTTTGATTTTCCACCAAACCAACTGGGGGCGATCCTCGTAATCGACGCACAGAGTTTCCTAAAGAAAAGAAGGTTCAACGCGCGGAAGTGACTGCAAAAAGTTGATTATACTTCCGGCAACGGTTGCTCGACCACTTGACGAGCAAGTTCCATCCATTCCACAAAGTGTTCTGGAGTCATCAGATCAGGATGAAGATTAAACTAAAACAATTGCCTATTCTGGATGAAAACATCCAAAAATACAAACAACAAACCTGAACAAGCGTGTAGAATGTCTTAATGATAATTTTCTGCAAATAAACCGATTCTTGACTATTGTTCGGCATAAGTTGACACATTCGTTGGTAAAGCAACGGCAACACATTCTTCATGTGAACGACCAGATCAGTTTTTTCCTTAACTTTCTTGTACCTTCAAAATGGCGGGAAACATTTATTATTTATGCAAATATCGACCGGCGCTTCTTACTCGTAATTTTTTACCAACTGTTGCAGAACCAACAAGGCACCGAACCACTGTTTTCCGTCGGAGACACTGATGCATTCGACAATTTTGGAAAATACGTGTGGCCAGCGACCGGGAAAGTCCAACCGCAAAATTGTACGCACACATTCCGCCAACTGAGTTCTGAATAAAAACGCCACGTCAGTCGCTTGCCAATTTTGGAAACCGACAAATTACGAAAGCTATGGGATTTTTAAAAACTGTTTTTGAACAAGGAAAAAAGTTCTGTGCGGAATCCAAGCAACCAGAAACCTCACTCAATCCAGAGGCTGCACACTCGCAGCTCATAGTACCTGCATACACGTGCGCTAAACTGACCGTCCGAAATTATTCGTAATAATCATTTTGAGAAATATGCTATACAGTAAACCTAACGTGCAAGCTGAGGCAACAAATGGGCTACTTAGAAGTCGCGGCTCGGAGATTTCAAAAATATCCACATAAAATAGAGGACTTCAAATTACCTTTACAAGACTGTTCCTGGTTTGAAAATGAGCTTACCCTCACTTAGAGCTGTATACATAAACGCTACTTCTCAAGGGGCGAATAGTATTAGCTGCGTTCGTGTTGACGTTAATGCTACCTGTCCTAATGCCGGTAAATAATGTATGAAGACTAAAAAACAAATATTAGGCCAACGGATAGGTGGACGATTGTGAACAACAGCGTTTCGAAGCGTAAAACGATGACGACAGAACAAGCTGATTACGAAAACTCATTTCTTCAATGAGAAGTCATTTTTTGTTTCTACTGATAACTACCGAGCAATTCTGGATTGCCGGTTCAAGATTCATTGTTTCATTGTCGAGAATGGGAGAATACCGTTCCAAAAAGAACGAATGAAACGAAGCCAAAGCAAACAGTACTTGTAGATCATCTACAATACTCTACATTTTTCCTTCTACGAAAATTAAGGATAACTGGCACACTAATTTCCGATTAAGGATGTCTTCAATGAGTGCCACGTATTACGTCAATTAATAGGCTATCGCCTTTCTCAAGCATACGTGTGCTTAATTCTAGAAAAGAATGTTACGAACGATTGAGGCTGGAGGTTGAATGCGTAAGGTTTAACATACATAGAGAAGTTCAGGCGTCAACACAAGGAAATGGTAAACAAACTAATTAATCAAATAAAGGAGTAAAACGCTTGAGGTTTGTAAGGGAACACGTAATGCCAAGTTACCTGATCACTTCGGGGCTTTGGATAATGGCATCAATTATTCCCTCCCTGATCACAAATCGATCCTGCTCATGAATGGTAAATACTGTTGCACGGTTTTCGCCACGGGTTTCTTCCTCTGGAATTTCTTCCCAGTACGAATTTATCATATTTTTCACGTATATGACGGCGGCGTGCCTAACGGGTGGCTCAACATCCTCTGACAGCACGATTTTAAGCAATACCGGAGTAAAGCCGATTATTTTACGAACCTGAAAATGTCCCAGCAAGAATTAGAGGCCTCTATTGCGAGGTTAGTCATTTCTAACTTACGCTGGTTAGATACTCTTCCGCAGCCGCTCGTTCCCGCGGATCCATTGTGGCCTTTAAGGCCATAGCAACTCGACCGGCATCCATCGATAAAAGCTTAATGAACAAACGAAAGGTCAAAAACCAACTCAGATGAAGCGCGATGGCAGTTGCCTGGCCAAACAGAGCAACTAAAATAACTTTGTTTTAAAGCGGATCGTCAAACTTCTACTTCCGAAGCGCCATCGAGCAGTCAGCTAACAAGCTATACCCTGCCATTAAATGATTCCTCCGAACACGATTTTCTCAACTGAAAATCACTTTTCCTTCTCGTTAAAATATCGTAAGGAATTTGTAAGAAGTTGAAAAACGTAAAAGAGAACAGTTAGAATGCTATTCACTTGTTTCGCTGACTAGTTCGACTGCTGCTCGACGACATGCAGTTGAATCATCAGTCTTAATGTACGGAAGTACTAGCGAGAGGTAATTGATCATGACGGTTAGAGCATCAAAGAAAAAATATGACTGTGCCTGCTTAATCGACGTAATCAAAAAATAAACAAAATGCGAGGATCATCAACTTCAGCTGGTAGTAAAATAGAAACACGTCGGTCGACTGAAGGGCAAAAAATCGAAGTAACAATAGCAGATGGACTTTGTTTAGAAGTATACTTCAACAGCAGGTTCCAACTACTGCCTAGGCAACGAAACATCACTTCAACCAACAAGCTCATCATCAAGCAGAATTCTAACTGAGAATGGATGACAACGTTCACAGTACAGTCTAAACGCAAGCAAAGGCTTACCTGCATACACTTTAATTAATACTGGTTTGAACGTTACTTGTGGTTACATTTTTTACACCAACTGGTGTTAATACCATTTGATAATGAGGGGGAAAATTTTGCTTAACGAACTTTTCCAAAGTATTAGTAACTAGCTGTGAAACAAGAACATTAAACTAGCGTTAGAAAAGTTCAGCAATGCCTTCCATTTCCTTAGCATATTGAATTCGCACGTTTTGAAAATTAACCAAGTCTACTCGTCTTTAAATTTCGAACCCTATTTATCAAACCATTTGTTCATTACAAAACAATGTTAAGTTGGAAGAAAACCCGGCAGGCAATATTTACAGTTATTAGATTTACACGTGCGCTGAATACACAATTAAAATATGGCCGTGCAAAGAAATAAAGAAAAGAAGAAAATGCAAGAAAAATCAGCGCGTGGGAACTTGTCACTCAGCCGCCCCACCGTCTGAAGAATGCAGGTTCCTTGCTGCCAACCATGCGGCCATGCTGTTCTGCGTTTACTGGCGAGCGCTGTAGTCATCTTGTGTTGCTCTTGTTTAAGCATAAGCCAAAGTATAGGGCTCATGTTTAGGCTTAGGCTTAGGAAAGGGGAGGACAGGATGGCAGGCAAATTTACAGTATGACGGTGGGGCGGCTAAGAGACAAGATCCTAAAGCGTCATTGTAATTAGAGAAGCATATATACACGCACTTGTTATGTTGCAAGATGCGGCACCGTTCTCCCAAGCATATGTGGCAGCACTTTTAAGAGATTTCGCAGGAGCTGTCCACCCGCCTCGGCTTCAACAATGACTCTGAAAAGTGTAAGACCACGATGCGCCGATGTTTGGTTTAAAGTGTGCGCATGTTATGACAACTTGAGCATCATTTATGTCGGCCCACCTTGCTTCAGGTGTAACAGGACTGTTTCGTAAAGCGAAAATTATTGACTTTTTGTTTTTAATATCTGTTTTACCAATGAACAAGCGCCGTCGCGCTTGTTTCTACGGCATGCTGTAACAGCGGCCTGAAATCAAGCTTGCTAAGAAGCGTTGTATCCATTTGCTGTTGAAAGCGACCTGTGAACGAGCATGAGTTCGTTCTAGCAAACGGCAAGGCCGCTTACGAAGCTTTGCGAACTCTGTTTAGTCTTTAGCGTCGCGTTCTTGTTCATGAGTTAAACATTGCCCTTTTAAAAGTTTGAGCGTTATATGTTTTTGGGTAGCTCTTTTAGAGCATAGATTTCTTTAAACTGGAATGGTCAGGTGTTACTTTTTCTCAGAAATTGCATTAGCAAATGAAGCTGTATCTTAGAAAGAATGGATTATGCGGTTTTGTTGGTTATGTGCCCCACCGTCATTCTGTAAGTTTGCTCACCACCCTGTTCCTCCCTTACGTAAGCCTAAGCGTAAACGTAAGGCTTCTATTTTGACTTATCCTTAGAACAGGAGAGCTGGCATGCCCGCTAATAAAGGTAGAAGAGGATGGTCGCGTGCATGTCAGGAAGGAACCTGCATTTCTCAAACCGTGAGACGCATGACCGACCACGGCAAAATCGCTGCTGCAAAAGGACCTATGGTTACGTCATTGTGTCTTTTTGGTCCATTCACATTTACTGCACTTTCGGTTTCTGACCAGCTTAATTAAACGAATATCACAACAAGGTGACATACGCAAATTCCTTAGTTTCCAATGCGTGTGAAAGTTAAGTTCCAATGCATACTGTACTTTATTAGATATGCAGGAACGTTAAGTGTTAAAAAAAGGTGCATACGTTAGAATTTCCTTATTGCTAAGAGCAAACGCTGATCATTAGCTGTCATTTCAGGTTGCCGTAGTCCTTTTGACGATGGAAGCTCCTTTCCACGCGTTGATCGCTGCTGAACGCTATTGTTGTACAGCCACACTTGTTGCTGGAACCGTGTTTTCTTGTCGCTGATGTTGCGTGCATTTGAAAATCATACGAATTTATAATCAACGAAATATTCTGCATAGCGTTGCAAATCACTATTTTCTATGATTCGTCACGTCTGCTTCGGCAGTTCTCATTGCTTATCTCAGTGATTGTAGCTTACTGTTTTCTTACTTGTCAGTCAACGCTTTCGCGTTGTTAGGGCACAGTGAAGCCATAAGCATGTTAAATTCATTCACTGTGTGTTATACTTGGAAATAATATTAGTAGGCGACGCGGTCGACCGTTCACGTGCTGGGGCCAACTTTCGTTTGCTTTGATGGCTAAGAAGAATATTATAGGAGTTTTCGTCCGACGAAATCACAGTACGTTCCTGCGTCTCATAAAGTCAGTTCGAAGTAAGTTATTTTAAGCCGACGTTGAAAGTCAGCTTCAATAAGAGTAACGGCGTACTTCTTCCTCAGTACAGAGGACGAGCAAAAGCCAGCACGCGACGCTGAAAGGTAGTCCTCCCATACAGCTCCAGCTCAAGTGGGAGAAATGAGTCTCTTAAGAAGTCGTTCAGCTAAAATGATCGTCAGGTTCTTCGCAGCCATCTCGGATCGTAACCAAAGCAGAATCTTTTCACTTAACTGTGTAGACGTAAGAGGGGTTTGACCTCTCAACCTTAAATTTGCTTGGCTGGAGAGTTACATATGGTTTAGGCTCAGTATATAAGGGCCAAAACATAACATTTGCCTCCACAGAAGATCAGATAGCTATAATCCCAACAAAACTAGAAACAAAGTGTCTCCTAACGCACTCAAAGGTAAAGCTGCAAATTTAGTTGTTTTCTGGGCGTTTAATCTCTGGTGCTATTTTGTCTACCCATTGCTAATTTGCGTTCAGCGTGGCTTGGTTCTGAGAGGGGAATTTCAGATCGCAAATGATCACCACTTTGTCAACCTTGCCATTTACTTGCTTTTACTGGCACAGGATGACGAGATGCAAAAGTTCACATGCGTATGCATATTCGGGTTAATTGGTTCTCTGTACGCAGTTGTAGACAGTCATTTTCTGTAACGACCAGTTATGGTAACTTACCTCTCTCGATTATCAGTAACATGAGGTTGTTCAGGAAGAGACATTTGGGTACACGTTTTCTTTCACTGGAGATGTAGAAGGCATTGAGGATGAGTTGACCAAACTCCACAAATGGTTTAAAAACGTTTTCTGGCGGCGCATGGGAACAGCGCTTCGATCGAAGGGTTACAGCAGATTACACAAGTCACATTGAAAACGTCTTTGCGGCAATTTTGCGTCGACTCAACTTGGAGAACATTTTGCTCATCGTATTAGCAATAACCTCTTTAGAGTGATTATGACAGATCTTCAAAAAAGGAATTGGAATTTTTGTTTGACCTGCTGCAGCTAAAAAGGGAAAACTATTGCTTTATTAAGCCTATTTTTTAGCTGCTGCCTTTTCATGCAGCTTCGTCTAGCTTTAGGCCGTTAACTGCAGTCTTCTGATCCAAGTGCATAGAGAGAAAGCATATGCCCAGAGTTTACGTCATCTTTCACACAGAGGTGAGTGCAAAATTCTTATAATAAGGAATAATTAAACAGTTCGCTGTTAGGTCGAGCGTGAAATTAATTACGCAATAACTTAGAATGGCGCAATTTATTTGTGCTGAATTTACGTGAACCGGTGTTTTAGTATTGATTATTCTATGCATATGTGCTAATTTTGTACACTAAAGACACTAAGGCCGGATGTAATCAAAACATTATTATGTGCTTTTCTTGTCAAAGCGTTTAGTGGCATCACAAGCCGAGTCAGCTACAAGACGTTCAGAAGTTCCTTCACGCAGTTGTTGGCATGATTAAACGAAGTGAAGCTTTAGTTTGCGCGCGAACATCCTTAGAATACCATTGGAAGAGGGCTGCAGATATGTGCGCTTTTATATAACGACATAGTGAATGCTCTCTTGCTTGATCGGGATCATTTAGTCACTAAGTGCAAAGTACTACCTGACCGTTCCGTACGACTGTCGTTATTTACTGACGCTCAGATACTAAGTCTTACTCGCACCCTACGCTTCATTCTCAACCTCAGCGTTGCTCATGATGGACCTGAACCGAAGTGAGCGAGGTCGAAACATCCTACGTTCAAAACGGTCGCGTCATAGTGCCTCAAATCATCCCAAGCTGCAAAAACATTTTTCCTAATTTCCTATCTCGAAGAATCGTTGGAAGAATACTTTCCCGCTTGTCACCAGTTTTTTATGATTAAATTACCTCGAGCATACTTGCCTCAAAAGCTCGTTACGTCTCTTCAACAACATCGTCCATGTGTAATGCACCTCCCTTCAACTGTAATAAAGAAATTGCATGTTTTCTCTGCGGGCCTAATCTGCCGCTAAAGGAGTCGCGAATACGCAAATTCTAAGAGAACGCTGCTCTTTTGACATTTTGAAGAAACGTCCTGAAACGCAGATTCCCTTAAGCATTCTGATTTCTGCTCCTGCAGAGACATGCAAATTTTTCACTCGTCGAACTGCTTCATAGCCTGAAGCTTTCTCAGCTTCTGAAGAACGCAGGTCCCTTTCAGGCAAGCATGCCGGCCGCCTTATTCTGCCCTTACTTAAGCCTAAGCCAAAATATAAGCTATATGTTTAAGCTTAGGCGTAGATAAGGATACAACAGGATTTCTGGAAAACTTTGCCGTATGATGATAGGGTGACAAAGTGATGAGGCCCAGAATTGCAGCTCCTTTGGCGGTAGCAAGTATTTCTGCTGTCTGCCATCCTCCCTTTGGAATTCAATATCGTCGCCTGAATTCGCAGAGCGTCAACTCTACTCAGCCGTGATGAAATAGCCAGTATTGTATAGCGAGCTGGAAGCAAGGCATCGAAAATCAAAAAAGGTATGAAAGGGAGTTAACTGCAGCTTCTACTTGTAGCACGCAATTGAAAAATCGAACGGACCACCAAGTTGGGAGCAGCGTTTATTTTAACATGCCTTCATATACGTATGCGTACATGTATAAGCTTGGTGCAGTTGATTATGCATAAATTAGAAAGCAAGGTATAATCTTGCTAGACGGGTGCAGTTTGCCAATAGCGGATGATGGCCTACATTAGGTGGCTGGAGAACAGCGGTACAGATCTTCGTATCCAGTGTAAACGCAGATGTTGCTTCTGAATTCCAAAATGTCGTCTCGAGAAAAATCTGCTCCGCCTAAAACAGCAGCATAGAGCAGTTGTATTTTTTGCCTTTTAAGGTATGCATGCCTTCGTTAGCCATTTTTTTCTTATTAGTTCTTCCGTAAAATTATTCACTGGCATAGTAATAAAACATAAGCAATGCATTTTCTTTGCCGCAACAGTTTGCTAAGTAGCTATGGGTTGATAGGCTACTTTGTTGTGCAGTAACACAACCGGAGTTTCATTAGCTTATGTCTGAGCTTTACTCAGCCGGCGTTTTGCCGACTTCCACGCTTAGGAGAAATTGTGACAGACAGATTTTACACAAGACGTTACGGGGAAAGGATCTATGATAAGTAGAGAGGAAAAGTTGTAGTAGCGCTAACTTACTAGCAATATCCATACGCTTGCCGTATCTTGGCAAAGCGGCTCTTCCATATCTTGCCATGGCGAGGGGAGCTTTTGCGTCCGCAAGAAGAGATAGCAATAAAATTACAGCTGCGATCACTTTGAGTGACATGTCTTTTAATCTTGCTTGCAACTGCAGAAGGAACAGAGAAAGTGAAGATGGAGTACAGCAGAGATGTTACTTACTGAACAACAATGCAACCTTACTGCACCACTGCTCACAGCTCGAGTGAGTGACAGGTCTGCTGATAGTGCGCTTGTGCCGGTTGAATGAGGGAGACCTCAGTAAAAATAGGATGTAGCCGGTCTGGTGGGTCTTCTGAAAATGTGGATTGAATATATCTCAAGTTTCACTGATTACTTTTGCGAACGAAATCAATGGACAGCTGGAAACTGTGAACGAGAAACAGAAGACGTTCAATGCTCAGCCGGAGTGTCCGAAGTTATTTTATTTATCCGATGCAACCATTTGCGTCATTTGCTCGCATCGGGTAACCATATCATTCAGTTAGCATCATTTACAGCAATTGATTGCAATTTTATTGTTGTTAACCTTCGGATATTTCCATTAGGTCAGTTTACCTCCGACTTGGCCTAGGCATGGTGGGCGTTTTAAAAAAAATTAATGGCCTCCATGAGCAGCCCTGTCCAAATTTGACGTGATACCTTTGCTTAACCTTACTTAAAAAGTTGGTCGATAAGCAGCTAGTTTCACTTTGGTTGATGTGATTAAGAAAACGATACGTATACTATTCAAACTTGAAATGGCTATTTTTGTTAATGATCGATTTGAGGACATTCAATCTGCGCTGCTCATTTTCCTCATGACCATCAACTTTTCCGCCCACACGACGCAACGTTGGTGTTCCATTTCCGTGCCATCAGACCGAGATCAGATGAAAACGGCCTTTCGCTGGAAATTGTCGCTAATTGCCATCAACCGTATGGGGATGTCGGTATTTCCGTATCACACTTAACTGCCCCACGTTTGCAATGGTGAAAAGCTCCTCCCAGTTGGACTTCAGCGTACCATGCTATAAAATGTTATGATTTTTAAGCTCCAACTTTCCGGACAGTGTTCGAATTGCCTGACTTTAGTTGGCGCATAATTACATGCAAATAAATTATGCATTTACTATTCGTTTTATACAATTTTGAAAAATACACAAAACTGCAAACCACACTTATAAGTATGCAAGTCCGTCCAGTACGTAACAACTGCCCCAGTTGGAGGGTCACCTGAGGCTTCCAGAATTTTGAATTGTTACTGAACGACTAAGCGCAATTCTCGTAGCCTCTGTGAGATCGTAAAATTAATGTATTCAACTTTGAGTACAAACTGTGCTAAGTGAAAGATACTGTTGGAACTTATAGTCAGCTGGTCGTAGGAAAATCGTGAAAACTATTTTCTCCCGACTGACCCACAGGTGAATATATAAACATTTGATGATAACTAATAATAATAATAATAATAATAA
>KN538388.1:238401-312532 GCA_000797535.1 Trichuris suis | reverse complement strand
ATAATAATAATAATAATAATAATAATAATAATAATAATAATAATAATAATAATAATAATAATAATAATAATAATACATTTGTAGCCGTAAGCACTAGCAAAAATTGAATTATATACGCCTATGTATACGTGTGCTATTTTTTCAGTTGGGAGCTCCCCCTAACGGTTAGTGATTCATTCTTCAATTTCCTTTATAGCAACCACAAGCATCACTGGTATACCGTCAGCCCTCGTTATCCACGGTTAAGTCGTCCCGAGCTTATCGTATGAAGTTGAATCCCTTTAACCTACGTATCTCGTCCGGTATTCTTTATATTATCTTTTGATCACTTTTTATGCCTAATACTTCTTCATCATCATGCATTAACGTTACGAAGCTTACGTACGACGGCAATGACAACAAAAAGCTTGCACATGTTCTGACAAAGGAAGACTGCTACGCCTCATTCGGCTGAGGGAGGTGTTAGTGCATGGAATAAATGCGAAGTGTTTGAAGTATACGCACAGCTGAACCTGAAGCATCTATTTCATCTCTTTTTCCTTGCACACGTTGTGCTAAGGCGGGAAAACAATTTGTAAAACCCAAAGGGACAGACAAATAACAGATTAATAAAAATTACTCAGCATTGTGTAAAGTCTAGAAAACTAGACAGATAGAAAAGAGTATTCTCCCGCAGGTTAGAAGATACAATCGCAGCTGCGCGAAAATAGAAAACCAATAGAGCGTGTGTCATCTTCAGCAGTGATGCGTCAGTTTCAGTTAAAAGTGACGTTAGTCTTTTCCCCAGACAAAGCGCGTTGTGTCTACTATGATAGAGGGGGTTGCGACTACTATAAAAGCTATGAAGCCGTAAACATGCACGATCAGTTTGTTCGTCCTTTCTGTTCGTTGAGAGTTGGAAGATTTCGTACGTAACTGAAACCACGGATGCGACAAACAACCTGCATTCTCCAAAGCTCATCTTTCTTATTAGGTGAGTAAGATGTACCCCGCTAAAGGCAGAATTCTGTAATCGTCTTTATCTGTCTCCTCACATAGTAAAGGGAGTTGTAGGTGGCACTGGAGAACATATTAAACCCACTGGGGAAGGCAGCATTTTGATCACTGAGATATAAATGAATAATGAACATAGAAATGCAGCTTCTCCTAAAGATATAAACGGATACGAGTTTTACTGGATGAGTATTAATAGATTTTGTCCAGATAGGTACTTACTGCCCAGACATACCTTGAAGCGCTCAAATACTGATACTTCGGTAATTTCACTGCAGTTCAACTAATTTTGAACTAAACGCCGCCCACGGGTATGACGCTGTTTCGTCGCCGTCTGGTCAGCGGCAAACTTTAAGCGTGAAAGTAATTTCAAAGCACGAACAACAGTGTCGTGCTGTTCGAATGAACTTATTGAAAATGATTACTCTATTGGGACTATTTTCGTATCTTTTAACAAAGACCTATGGAAAATCGATTCATAGTCACTGATTACCGTTTGCGTGCAGAATACAACCGTGCAACTTCTCGTGCATGAATTGACCAGGTTTGTTCAACACAATTTTACGTGTATCGCAAGTTACCTTTTTGGGTGGCTGCTGAGAGCCAAACACGTTCCTACAAACCCTAAACCTACTAGCAAATTTAGGAAATTTAAATCACTCAATACTTCGGAAAATGAAAAATATACCGCACGAGATGCTTGCTACATCAGCCTACATTGTAGCTTGCCTTTTCGATACTTGTTTAGTGCTAATTACTTCAAGCCTTTATTTGCTTTGACGCTGATTACGCTTGCAAACTGTTATTAGATAATGTTCTTTTAAAATTCGGCACCAAACTCTAAGATATGCAAAATTTTATGAATATATACTGTTGTCCGGTAAGCTCAAAATCCCGAATTTCAAGGTCACAAATGATCAAGGGTTAGGGTTTAGGGTCATAATCCTGAAACTTAGGGAGCTGAAGGGGTAGAATCCTACTGCGGCGGTTGCCTTGTAGTGGTTTTGTGGTTGCAGCTGATTTAGAATTTTGACATTTCAGTCTTTAGGGATTTCAGCCCTAAAGACTGAAATAGAAGTTTTGACCCAGTCAGAATTTCGTGCCTTTCAGTATTTAGACATTTTGGATTTTAAACCATTCAATATGCCAACCTTTCAGGCTTACAACCCTATTCGGCACTGGGCTGCCTTTCGAGATCTCCTCTGGTTCATTACCTCAACTTTCGTGGGTTTGCCACTTTCAGAATTGTGACGCTGTGCCATCTGAAATAAATGTAATTTTGAAAGTGCACAAAATCTCTCTTTAAGAAACACCTTTCGCTGTATGGTGAGGTCGTCATCGATATGGCTGTGACGAATACTGCTTTTTTCAGTACTATTTGAAAAGTTATCTTAGCGATACCTTTTCACCGCTGCAGCAAGTCGTTAAGTGAATTTACAGCCTATGAAATATAAAGCGAATGTCACCTGAAAATAAACTGAAATTTATAATAGCGACGTCGGCTATTACCTCATGCAATTCCTGGATTCCATTCAAGTTAAATTTGCTCCTGAGCAAAAATAAACATTTGAACCTGCAAATCACGAATACTATCAACAAATATTCTATGCCAGCACTTTAGTTTTGCTCTATCAACGCTCCTTCAGCGTCAGTTCGCCTTAGCCATTCCCTACATGTATAAAACAGTGGTTCTCTGAACAACTTTGGATGACGCACTTATTTTTCAAGAACGTGAAGTCAGCAGCCCTTTGCCGTCGAGCATTTGGCGCTGCAAGTGAAGGGCGCCTCTCTTCAAGATGTCTCCCGCACATTTAACGGGATATGATGTTTCGCAATGAATTTGTATGCATCCTCTATGCAAAGACCGCCGAAGATATCTCTGATAAATATTTCACTCCTTATCAGCTTAGGCAATGCAAGCATCGAAGAGTCCGTTTAAATTGATAGCTGAGCGAAGCATCGAAAAAAACAATTATGCCATTCGGTATCGAGACAGAAGTAAGATTTGTCATCAGAATAACGCTGCTCTTTGAATTACTCACGGACATAGTGAACCTTCAGTGTGTTATTGTTAAGCTACGCATGGCCACAATTTTGAGCTAATCGAGCTAGCTTCTCCCAAAATTATGAAGCTTGTAACAACAGCATTCATCTTATAGTTCATACATCATAGTGCTATTAGTATATAAACAAACTATGAAAATAATAAATAACATCAAGATTACTAAAAATGGAAAGTAGAACGGCCTGCCTTTTATGGTGAGGTTTCCCTAATTTTTTAATTACTTTACAACGCTCAAAAGATGTCACAAAAAGTAAATAATTATGTCATGGAAATAAAGCTGGAACTGCTCCTACAACAGCGCTAAGAAGCTTACGATTAGAATCCAATGGAAGTCGCCCAAAGCTTAGCCACACTCTCCGCGATTTCCCATTGTTCTTACAGCTGTTAGTTATGTGAAGACGAAGACGGCGCGCTCCAGAAGAAACCCTTCCTTCATCAGGGCAGTGTTTTTATGAAGGATCAGACGTCGTGACGCCCATAGTCCACATCGCCAAACACTTCAGCTCAAACATGCGCAACAGAAATATGTTTACATATTTACTGAATCAAAATTGTACAATACTTTAAATGACAGTGACTGATGAAAACTGTTATAAAGCTATGCTTTTAAAATGAGTGCAAATAGTGAATAAGGGAAAAGTAACGAAATTTGTACACGAATGACTTTTCACTAGAAAAGTAACAATGCGGACTGATGTTCACGCTGGCTGGCGGAAAGCGCATAAAGCTAACACAAACTTGCGCGGAATGGAGTGGAGGCAAAAAGTCGAGTGGTACCATGTTGACGCCGCCAGAATGGACATCAAGATGTTTCGTCGTCTGAGCAATCCAGAAAGGTGAATACTTGTTCCACTCTTCTTTTGTCGCGGGTGGAGCTTCCACCCGATGAACTGCCAGCGATTGAAGACACCCCGCCGGCAGTGGGAATTGCGGTTTCCGGCGTTTCAGCGATCCGTCGATCAGAAACGTTGCCTACTCCATATCCGTATGGATTAAAACCGTAATTGAACAATGGAATGCCGGCAGACTGCAACAGACCATTTTGCACAGCCTGACGATAATTGGTACCAGCAGCATAAAATGGATTTGCACCATATCCGTTCAAGTTGAACTGACTAATCAAGTTGGTTGCACTTTCATCTTGATACCCTCCCGCAAAGCCGGGATACTGGTAAACCTGAGCTGAAGGATTGAACGTAAACCCATTTAGAGATTGGTATGCACTGCCGGCAAAGGGAGCGTTGAGATTATTCTGACCAACGCCAGCGTACGTAGCGCTAACAGTTGGAATAGAGGCAGAAATACCGTTGCAAATCATCTTTGGATTTATCCCCTCCGCGGGTGATCCTTGAAGAAGTCTCTTTCGCTGCTCTGCCGAAGGAACTGCATTCAAAAGCCCGCTTGATGAACCTCCAGGCTCATGCTGCTGCGTACTGAATGCAGAACCGATAGAATACTGCGCGCTCCCGTTCACATTGGGCGAATAGAGATTTGAGTACAAACGTTCCGCTGAAAACATATTCAACCATAAGCGGAAGCCCAGTGATGACGTCATGATATTACCAGTGGGCATAGGCTTGCCTGCGCCCAGATCGATAGGCTGCCCTCCGAAGGTGCCATTTGTTGATGGCGATATTCCGCTTGCATACCAGTTGTTCAATGAATGTCCAGGACCAAGCGAAAGAGGCATAATGGGCAGCGCGCCAAAACTGTTCGGATAGCTCGAATTGTTCAGATGTATGCCCGAGCCCGTCTCAGATGAAATGCTTGAACACCCGCCTGATATAGGACGCACATTAAACGAACTGGACTCCACGTCTGGTGGACTTGTTGACATAACGGCACTTCGACGTCCCACGCTTGCATTCTCTAACGAAGCGGCAACACCGTTGGCGCCAACATCCTTTGGTGACGTAAACGACGTATCGCGCGTTGACCTTCTGGAATCACTGTTTCGTTTTGTCGCTGCTGACGTATTAACCATTGCCTCTTCTTGCAGCTTTGCGCATGGATAAGAAGGGTGAAATGCAAATTTGACATTCCACGATGGTTTAGGACTTGCATGATCACCAGAAGGTTCCACGCCTTGCTGTGGCGCTTGTTCAGACGTAGTCGCAGTTTCAGCTCCGCTTCCGGCATTCAGAACTGCCCTAAGACGGGTATACTTCGGCTCCACAGCGTCGCATTCAGCATTTTGCGCACTGACGATAGTTGTACTGTCTGACAGAGCACCTAAATGCAATATAGAATAGTAACAGCGCGTCTCAACAAGGCTAAAACGCTCAAACCAATTGACTCTGAAACATTCCTCCCTTCCGTGTTACTTTCTGCGTGTTCATGGGCAGACTGAAAGCGCAACTCTTAAGTTCAATAGGCGAGAGAGAACGACCTGTCACACCACATCGGTAGCACTTGTTAACAAAGTGCAATCAAAGATCTCCGATTTATTTTCAAACGCCTGTCGCCTGCATTCCTTTGCAGTCTTGTTTGGTATTCGACTGGCCACTTCATCCCACGAGGAGCAACAACCAGCGAATAAGACTGAATTTAAAAATTTGAAATGGGTAAAAACAGTTTTGAAAACCCTTCCAACCGTCTCTTAGCATGCACTGTTCCTCCACAGTAAAATCGCTAATGGTGGATGAACATGGCTCATCATCACTGACTTCGTCATCGTAGAACTTCAAAAAATTGTTTATCTTCTTTTTTATCTTGTTAAAGCAGTCGAAGCAACATTTGAAAGCAAGAGGACTGAGCCCTGAAGAAGAGTGTTGTATTCAAGGAAAGGAAAACTAAAAGGACAGTATAAAAAGCAATGTACGATATTCGGCTAGTAGTCTCCTTTGCAAGGCCATGTCCAACTCGAAAAAATCAGCAGGCAATGACCTATGTGTCCGGTAACGCCGAGGCTGCACTGTGCACTGACATACCTGGCAATTTCTGCAACGTGTCCGCAACAGGTTTAAGAAAAGCCCAGATAAAAATTCATTTCAAACTTTTACATTTCCCCTAACCGCTTTCTGACGGACGTGTTGCGACAATTCTTGCACAGTTGGCCCCAACTGTATAGTGCACTTGCCGTGTGCACTTCACCCTGAGAATGGTTGAAACTTGCTGAAGATCGTCTCACATCACCCAGATCATTGAGCGCAACGCGCACGCCGCACTTGTAGCATGTTATGTAATCTCCTAAAGGTGAACAGGAGTATTTAGCGTATCGGAAGATCCAACCAAATGTTTCACGTCATACTGTATTGATGTGGCAGCAATATAATACTAAGAAACAGAATACTGAATGTGGATTACGTTCGTGAATCTCTCTCCGTGAGCTTACCTGGAACTCTTGCTCTGCACAGCGCTTATCAGTGGACTGACAGTTCGTGGCTGAAACGTATTAACGTAGTGTTAGAACTAAAAATATTATGAGGAACAAGTACACAATACTAGCTAGCTTTTGTACCTGCGGTAATTAGTACTAAGACGTATCGCGTATAATTACATCCCCTGCACAAAGTATAGAAGAGAATTCATACATAACCTGCAAACTTCATCTTGCATACTTGAAGTAATTTCTGATTTGCTTGCAACACCTAATTCCATGTAGAACTAAGTAAGTAGGTTGCAGCTTATTAACAAAATCAACAGAATACAAAAACACTTAACATGGAAGACACTTATTACGTCATCAATGACTAGGTAAAACGACTGACGTCTGGTCAGAACCATGAATTCTCATTCATCATTAATAGCGTTCATAACATGAGCACCTTAACTCAGGTAGGTTGTACTGTATTCATGCTAAAGATTTTTGAATCATGGACTGTACAGGAATAATGTGAAGAAAGCGTGTGCACACGTTCAATATAGGTCTTACATCAAGGCGTACGAGAGAGCAATAAAGTAACATTTCCCGAAACACCTACGCATTGATTTATACTTAATAATCCAGGATATGCTATAACATCAACAAAATAGAAAGTATTTGAAACATAAGTGCATATGCTATAACTCTAAACAGAGAAGGCACAAACTCACTCCCTCTGTGTCCTGTTTCGCAGACAGTGTGTTAGCAGGTGCCAAAATAAAGCTCCTCTCTTCATGCAGTAGCAAACGATAATAGTGCGACCTGTGCAGATGTCATCAGACTAAATGGCTAAGGCAGAGCACATGAAGCAAATCATTCATATACGTAATTTATAGTAGGAGTTGTAAGCTGCCAATGAATGAAAGGGAAGTCAAAAGAATCATGAAATGTTCTTAACGTTCTGGTTCACATATTGTACAGGAAAGTTGCCCACAACTCAGGTATGGTTCAGCAAAAATTTGTTCGCACCAACCAGAAGCCGGCATATACAAATTTTAATTGCTGTGATAAACGCTTGATAAGGCAAGGCAGAAGTTCATATCTTCAGAGCAACATTTCAACGTGAGGAAAAACTGCCGGAAGAAGACAGTCCTAACATAAACTGTTGAATTGCAACTTGTTTTGTAACAAAGAAGAAGAAAAGTGGACTTACGAGATCTGGGACTTCAGCCTTACGGTGAGCAGGCTTCTTTCCTTTTTTTATGGCTACCAAATCTTCAGCGTGCTTGTTAAAGTTGTAATACTTCACGCAATCACTTGCTGACTGCAAACAATGTAATATAGGGGAGACAAGCACGATTGAAGTAACCTTGTTCAGGAGAAAACATGCAGCTGCATCAAACGACTTGCTGTACTGCTTGAACCTCTTTCTAAATTCTGTTTTTTCTTCCTCATTAAACCCCTGACTTGTCCTATCTTCTACCTTCCATCTTTGGCAAATGGGTCATAGAGAAAACTTGTTAAATTCAACATATACGCTAACTCACATTTTCATAGGGTCTTTGACGTGGTAATAACAGATCGGCCGAACAGTGACGTCAGACAAAGGTGGCGGAATAGCAGCCGTCTTCATCTTCCTTTCCAGCATGCTAGTCTAATTTAAATATGTAAACAATGCGCAAAAATGTTTAAATCGAATTGTTGAGAGATACCACATCTTCTCCCTTTTCAGTGGTCTCACTGGCGTGATGGTCATGCGTTTCAAGCCTAATATGCACCTTATTATTTGCTTGAAAAAGTGTGACAGCAGGAATTGTGCTAACAGTGATTTTAATGACTTTACTAATTTCTTTTCCGCGGAGTTCAGTTTAGTAAAACAACTTTTCAAGTCATGAAGCAATTGCATCTCTTCGGACCTGCAACCACAGAGAAGAAAACGTTAAGTGCACACAGTGGGCACGTACACTTGTTTTACCTGGTCGCTGAGGCGCTGTGTAACTTGTCTTTCCTTTCAGCGGAAGTGCGTGAAACATGCCTTCGCTGATTGCTCTGAAATGGACGACAGTGGAGTTTATGCAAGCTTGAAGGAAACTTTTAAAAACAGCTCTAAAATTTTCATGCAACAAAAATAGTCAGAGTCAAAACTATTGATACACATTAAGGATGAAATTAAACTTGCATTGGCGCAACACGCAGAGCCCTCTATAGAGTGAAAAACATGAATTTCTTTTCTTTTCCTACTGTATTTTTTCGGCAAGATGTCAAGGCAAAGCAGATCGGCACCCCGCTGCTTACCGTCACAGTGCAACGCTGCACACGTTCTTGAGGTACAGACGACGAAGCAGAAGGATTGGATTTTAATAGTCGCCTATAGAAGGGAAGTAACAGTTTGTTGAAACTTCAAAAGGGATATCATACTGTTGCACTAATGAACAGTACAGTTCCATCACAAAAAAGGACTTTGCCGACTTCTTGAAAGTAAGTTGTTGGCAGAAGAGCTTCTTAGGCGATTGTAAAATAAAATTCTTTGCCACTTTTGCTTCCTCAGCCAAGCGCTGACGCACGTAATCACACTCTATGGAACTTGTGTCCTTTTCCGTACTTTCCTGTGTAGAGGAAAGATGAACAGAAGGGGATGATAAAAGAGGCTGACGAGAAAAGAGAG
The DNA here is from genome assembly GCA_000797535.1 of Trichuris suis. NCBI lineage: Eukaryota > Metazoa > Nematoda > Enoplea > Trichinellida > Trichuridae > Trichuris > Trichuris suis. The sequence goes on along the minus strand of KN538388.1, from coordinate 303,505 downwards.
ATGAGTAAGAAGGAGTGTCTAACGTTGAGATGAGACTTTTAGACTCCTATAATACATGGAATAAATGAAGTAAATTTGCATAAGTGCACAGCTTGGTCACATCTTAGAGCATTGCCAAAAATGTGAAATCTGAGAACAATTAGAACGTGACCAAAAATTAAACTCATTGCAGAGGTTTTAAAAAGCTCGGCAAGGATTAAGCATGTTGCAGGCAAGCGTTCTGTGCAGCAGTGTGTCAGCTTCGAACTCCTTAATCCACCGTCGCTAACAGCAGAACAGGTTTTTTCTGAAAGCGTTGAAGTGACAGTTAGCTTTGTGCTCTCTATTATTACTATTATAACTGCTGATCATTCGTTCACTGGTAAGACATCTGTTCTGCTTCATGCACTCATGAAAAAGAAGCAACGGATATGAGCATATGCTTATTTATAACAGAAAAGGTACAAACGGTTTATTGTATACTTACACACATATTGCATAAACGTTTATTTTATGGTACTGCCCGTTTTTTTATTGTAACAACCATAGCTTTCAGGTGTGAACGTCACCTGTCATCAGCGGTAACAAACAGAACCTGCCTGTAACTTTCTGTTTGCTACCGCTGATGACGGTTGACGTTCATACCTGAAAGCTATGGTTGTTACAATAAAAAACAGGCACTACCGTAAAATAAACGTTTATACAACATGAATATATACAGTCCCGTTAAGAAGAACTATGTATTCAATACTTACACACAACTCTAAATCTTCAGAGCTTTGGGGTCTAGCGCGCTCTGTTTTCAAGAGGCATGATTAGTTATCATTGAAAACAGGCCCCCAAAGCTTTGAAGATTTAGAACTGTGTGCAAGTACACAATAAAACGCTTGTACCCTTTCTGTAATAAATAAATATATGAAATTTCAAAACGCCATTGCAAGGTCATTTATTTTCAATGAGTATGAGCAATCAACGGATGCAGCCTGCTAAGAAGCATTGAACGCTTGGCCTAATCAAACTAGCGAGTATGATTAAGTGCCGCAAATATGCACGCACTCACTTGATACGTTGATTAGTTGAACAGACGTTGACCTAATAAACTTCCTTAGGAGGACGGCACATTTAGACACACAACTGATAAATGACGGAAGTACCACTACAGTAAGACAAACATCCTGACGACGATCTATAAGTTGACGGTGGCATAAGTAGATCAAGCGCTTTATCAACGTGCTGAACATAGTTCTCCATTGCTGCACCTCAAAAATAAAAAATATTTGCTCACAAGGAGCACAGTAATAATACTAATTCAGAATAACTGAATTACAGTCTGTCAGCTACTTGCTTAAATCTTAAAAAAAGCAAAATAAACTTTTCAGGCAAATGTGGAGCACAGTTGAATTATTTAACTGTACATGAATGCATTTCAGAGTAGTAAATTTAAGTGGCTCTCATCATGGTGACCACATGATTAAACATCACCATAACTAACTGCAGCAGCAAAATTAGGGCCACATGACCACCATATAAGCATTCCATGAAATGTTCGAAGAGACTACAGTTCTGAAGAGAGCAGAATAAAATATCAACCTGCCTATTGAATAACAATGAGTCACAATGTTCTTTGAAAACTCAGCAGTAAAAATAACTGTACGGCTGATCAGCAGAAGAAAATAAGCAACAAGATAACAAACTAACGACTAAGCCAAAATATTTGCTGCCTGATTCTACTGATTGTGTAACACCAGGCACAGTTCAGACCCTATTCACAGTTAACGCCAATGTCAGCTTTATAAGCGCAGTTGATAGAACACTGACTTCCAAATGCACACCTAATGCTTGAATAGTCTTGAAATGAAGTGAGATGTATTAGGGTTTTATGAAACGTATTATCACATACTTTAAAATAACGTTACTAAAGATGGGTTACTGTAGGCAGGTCTGTATACCTTCATTTGTCTATGGCGCTTTTTGCCGTTAGTAACATTTTGTAACAGTATGAGTCAGTCGTACAAAGGATTAGCAGGTTACGGACACAGCAATACTGAGACGGAGAGTGATACGCGTGGCAGCTGAGTTGAGTTCAGTTGAGCAGTGCGCTAGCTAGTGGCTAGGCTATGGCCGTTGCCGGTTGTCATGTCGCAACGTGTCGAATAAACGGTTGGGCATACACTCATGTGTCTCCTGTGTCCTCACATGGTGGAAGCCTTGGTGCAGAGACCAGGCTGTACGGTTGTGTTTTGTGACAATATGAACGTGTTATTCCAACCACGTAGACATAGCTACTTTATGTTCTCCGGGAATGTATATTTTGTACAGGCGTTATCATAACATACAAGAAGGAGAGGTGCATGCATTTTTCAAAAAGTTAGAGTCATTTTCAGTAGTTTGAAACTGCCTGTTAAACAAAAGGATCCAAAGGAAACTAATGACAAAAAAGAACCGTCCACCATGCTGCAAAACGATCAGTATCCTAAAAAGGGCTGAATATTTCCTGTTTTCTACCAGCCAGTGCCTACTTTTGCTTTAGTACAGATGATTCATTGTTTATACACTGACTGATAACAGAAAAGATCAATAGCCTTTCACTGTTCATAGCACTAGTCATCAGTGACATTGGGCACTTAGTACTGCCTAGTGGAAGGCATGCAAGGTTTTACAGTACTGGACTTTCATTAGCAAAGCGCTTATCACTTACTTAATCCGTTAGGAAATGTATCATACAAAGTAAATAAAGCATCTTTAATTGACTGCCACAGTTTTTTATGACTGAAACATGATAAACCACATTATCTGGAAATTCACCCCCACAGATGCTCTGTACGTCACGTCTGTCACGCAACTGCACTTAAAACCTTAAAAAAAGTCAATGTTAACTGTTCTGCTGTGCTTTATAGTAATGTGGAAAGTAGTGTGTCAGCCTGACGTTGAAGGTAGGTCAAATGTCAATAACATGAAGAAATATAGTTTTTGAGATTCCACACGTGTTTCTCGATTTTGAGAAGCTCATGCATTGCTTCATCACACTCACATGTGAAGGAAAACCAATCTCTATAGCTTTTCAGCGCCTAAGCAAAAGTCTGGGGTCATTCAATAGGCATTGGCAAGCTGCAATTTCCGCTCAGCATAATTGAATATTTAATGAGCATTTGTATTTCTGTGAATCACCAGCTTCTGCGTGGGATGTAACGTGACAGCTAGCTTGAACTGCCTGTGCTGGTTTGCCCTTCACTAACTGCAATATCCTCTCACTCTCATGGATGAGTGGTGCCATATGATCTCGTGATGTTTAAAAAGGCACTTACGGATTGAAGTCTTACCTTTAGGACACGTGGACATTTACAGTAACGTTTAATGACCGCTGAAACCTTAATTTTATCTTCCGTGACTTTCTCCTCATCCAGTGTTAGTGGTCAGCCGCGGCATCTGCTTTGCGTCCTATCAATTGTGCTTTGCGCATTCTTGCAATATCTGTTGCAATCCTGGAACTTCTGGAGCAGTGTTGCCCGTGTGTCTTATACGGGGGCCAATGCAACCACATTTAACTTGATACACTATCAGCATATCAAAACGTTCGAAATAGGCTCTACTGTTTTATGCTATTGCTGTTCTTCCAATATTTCATATCAAGTATTTATGCATAGCAAACTTAGAATGAGAAAAGAGCAACTTTAAGCAATGTTATTGTATATGCAGGCCAATGGAAACTAACTACAGCATCAGCCAAATATTTGTGCAGAGATTCTCAATATGTCATAAAAAAATGAAAGTCAAATATTCTTTCATTCAGACAAACAAGGAAATACCATAAATCAGTAGACCAAAGTTCACGCTTTAAAGAATACATATTTCAAGGGTGCAACTGGTAGCATATTGCAAAATAACTGCTGGTTAGGAATAACAGGGATCAGAAGATAGGGAAAACCGTTAAAAAAGGCTGACCAGAGCCTACAGTAAGATGTACTGATGTATCTACCCTAATTCCGTTTTCAGCTGTGTGTATATCACTCACAATGGTTGCACTGCTTCCATCAGTGACTTCATTATTTTTATGCTGCGGCTCATTACAGGAGCATTTGCTCTCTGTTTCCAGCTATGTTAAGCTGTTGTTAACAGTGGTCTTCTTACGTCAAACTTGGTTTTCATGACAATTGAAATGTTCCTTTCCTGCGTTGGATTAAGAGCTTTAATTTCTGAATCTGAGGCGTGTCAAAACAGGGTAATGATATGAAAAATTCATAAAAAACCCTTAACGCTAAAAGACAGAAAAATGTTCTAATTCTGAAATAGTCTAAGAGCTTAAAACATGGTGACCAGTGAGTGAAATCAGAAGTCAGCGTTGCAAGCGCTGAACCAACTTTGCTTGTACCTAACCATCAATAGGTTACAAAAGCTGCATCATCTTTTATCACTGCTGAAGACAGGACAAGACGGTACTAAAGGCCTTAGCGTAGTACCACCACAGGTGGAGTGCCAGCAATGAAATTAAAGCTGAAAGCATTTTTTCCATGCTCAATCATGCTGCTGGCATGTAATAACGGCTGCACATTAAGCAAATCAGCTTTTCAACACGCTCTCTTGATGAGTGTCCACTCACATGACATCAAGATTCAGTACAATGCAACAGTTTAAGTTTAACTTATTTCTTATTCCTGATATCTTTCATACTGTCCGTGATGTTTCTGACGATATTTTGTCAGATCCTTCTGAAAAAGGTGAGATGTGATTCTTCTATCACATCTACAAGTGAGCTACGAAATCAAGTACAGTATGCCGGCAAAGCAATGAACGCTGACTTTACCGCTGCTGGGTCTAGCACTAATATTTCCCTTCATAACTGTGGCACCGTCCTGGCTGTATATACTGCTGGCACTCGTAAAGCTTCAAGGTGAACCCCTCAAGAAATTGCTTTGTATAAATGAGTATTGTGTCCTTGACATTAATCTAGCTTCTAGCAATGATCTCTAATTCTGACACATGAAGCACACTAAAAAATCAACAGTAATGATAGTAACATAAGCATGCAGAAACTAACATGTACATGAAGGTTAGAGCGTGAGAAGTATAAAACATTGACTGTTTTGTTTTAAAAGTTGTATGAGCTGACGCCATGAATGACTAAGAATGATTAACGGAAAAAGAGTGAATAATTTAAATTCCACTTTTCCCTCTCTTACTAACAGCTTTAACTGTGTCTGTTGGCCAACCACTGCATTATATTTTTGTGCTAATTTTCCAACTCAGTAACTGCATGATAAAAAAATACTTCTAGAAGACATCTAAAAAACACATCAAAAGAAACAAATGGCTACTTGTTACATTAGGGTTATTTCCCAGGTAAAAAACAAAAAAATTTATGGATAGCCATAAGAGGTATCTTATGTCATAGCCATCAGATTATTTGTGAACTTCCATCAGAAGAAAATAAGTCTACAAGAAACAGTCGCCGAGTAGGTGACAAAATATTAACCAACAGGGCAAGCTTTAACAAGGCAACGTGGGCTCAGTCAGTCCAGAGAAAACAAAAACGTGGAAAGCAATGCACCAGATCATTTACAGTCAGATAAAAACACTCAGGACACATTGTATACTGTATAATTGCTAGTCGCACTCAGGCAATTAAGTAGGTCAGTCATACGTGGCTTTTCTGCGTAGCTTCAACGGAAATGAAATAACTTGCAGAAATGGAAACAGCAGGTGACGAAGAGCAAAAACAGACCAGCGAAAAGTTCGTCGTTCTTCACGTAGAAGACTGTGTGACAGGCGCCAAAATGAAGGTTCAAATCAAGTACGATGAACCTATGTGGAAGCTGTTTGTTATGGTCAGCAACAATCTGAACAGGAAAGTCACTACTCTGCGCTTTATGCATGAGCAAAAGCGCATTGATCCTTTAGACACGCCAGAAAACATGAAACTGATGAACGGTGAGAAGTTGATAGTTCTGACCAACCAAACAGGCGGTGGTTTATGAGCCCTTATCCCTTCAAAGGCAGTATGCTAAAAGCATAATCTATTCTTTGCTTAGGTATACTTAGTATTGGGCACTTCTTTTTGCAGTGTGATCAAAGCAAACTTATTGCGTTACGGTTAGGATAGTCGTATTTCATGTTACAGAGATTTGTGCTTAGCTTTGTGACTGATTCAACTGTTCAGACGTGCTTATCTTAATAGAATCCTAATGTTGCTCTATATTTTTAATATTATACGCTTCTGAACGCATGACTTAACTGGCGGCAACGCAGCAGTAAAACAAGAAAGTGAAACTTTGCAAGAAACAATTTAGCTTTCTGTTTGAAAATGGCGGCATCACATAAGCATTGGCATATTTAACATTTTTTAGCGGGTGCTATGTGGTTATTCTTTTCCTAATTATTAAGTATTAAAATATGAATAATTTAAACTTGGCCACCAAGTGGGCAATAAAGATTCGTTTACCTGATACTGTCAATACAGTATGGTGCACCTCAATTGCTGACGTTCTCATTCCGTTTTGCTCTACTGAAGATCTGCGTTTGAAATGATAACTTCTGCTATAAAGCGTATTTCATTGTCTTTCCTACTACATAAGAAATGATAAACTCAGAAAAACTGATAAACTTTCGCATGGCTGCGTCTGCAACCTAGCGCACACTTGTCCTGCAATCTACATTGGAGAAAGACGTCACACATCATCAGACAGATTTGAAGTACACTTATCAAACGTCGGAAGCTGCAAAAATTCATTTTACAGGTTTTCTGAAACAAACACAAAGAAAAGAAGACGTCTGCGAGCTGTGGGCCCAAACGGCTTGTTTAGGCTTAGGCCTAGGCGATGGCAGAGCATTACTGTGTGCTTTTTCTCAGCAGTTCTGTTCTGCCTTTACTAAAGCTTAAAGCAAAACATAAGTGTTATGCGTTGACCGCGATACTGCATCCTAGAGAGCTGATGACTGGCGAAGGGGCTTGTGCTGAGTAGCGCTGACAGGTTGTCGAACATGAGCATCACGAAAGGTCCACGGTAGAGTGGCGGAGATAAATAAGCAAAAATCTGGAGAAAGTAACTGTTAAATGTAATTGGAATTCACGGGCCACTTGAATGCAGCTAGTTTTGAAAAAATGTACGGAGTGCTTCCATCGTGGGTTGCATTTTTCGACAGACGTACTAACGCCGTCTGGGTTACTGTAGGAGTGAGTTGTCTTATTTTCACCCTCTCTCTCCCCCTCTCTGTTTTCCTTTGCTTATTTTATAAATGTTATTGTGGCGGAACGACGGACGGACAAGAGTTTACTTCTGATTCACGGAGGAACAATGAGTAACCAACAACACGAGAATACACACGACTAAAGATACGGTGCGATGCTCAGGTTAGCTGGGGTGTACGGTGGCTCTTGAGCCTCTACAGTTATTTTAGCTTTCCCTCTGTCCCCCAGTCATTCCACTATCCATCCTCATTGCTTTCCTTTCTTCTGAATCCCTTATGCTGTATTTTAATTTCTTCTTTTGCATTCCTTTCTTTCGCATTCGTCCCACCTATGCGGGGTCTGCGGCTCTCGTAATGTTCTCCCATTTGCGCCTGTCAAATGCCACGTCATGGATGATTCATAATTCTTTTAGGTCTGCTTGTAGTTTGTCCATTCATCTTAATTTTGGTCGTCCTCAAGGGCATTAGCCTTCTGTCTCGGTCTGGAGTAGTAATTGTTTCACAGGATGGTTGTCTTCCTGTCAGAGTACATGTCCAAACCACCTTAGCCGCTTTTCCCTGACTTTGTCTACTATATGCGCTACCCCCATTGACAGTCTTATCATTTCTGTAGGGGTATGCTATAGTCTACTGATTCTGAGAGTGCGCCTGAGCACGGTCCTTTCCTTGACATTCAGCCGCTGGGCGGATAACAGTGTGGTAGACTTTTGATTTCAGTTTTCATGGAAGCTCTTTGTCACATAGACTCCAGTTAGCGTTTTCCATTTTTGCCAGGCTGTCTGTGTTTTAGCTGATACATCCTTCGTATGAGAGAGAGCTTTCAGGGTATCTGAATGCTAGACGTTTGCGGTCCACATTCCATGTATTCTGTTTTTCTGAGATTCAGATTTAGACTGACCTAGGCTAGTTGACTTTTCCAGATGATTACTTTAGCTTCTAATGCTTCACATATTTACGCGATGATGACGACTTCATCAGCGTAGAACACTATTTGCGGGTACGGCATTTGTGTGTCCCTGATGACTGTGTCCATGAAAGTGATGAAGAGCAGCGGGGAGAGGGCAGAACCCTGATGAACTCTTACTGTAATTGGGAAGGTCAGCGTCTCCCTTGGGCTAGTACAGACTTTGCTTGTGGCTTAGTTGTAGATGATTTTTACTCTGTTCACATATTCCTCAGGGACACTGTGTTCTCAATGGGCGAACCATACAGCCGAGTGTGGTAGCGTGTCAAAGGCCTTTTCAAGGTCAAGGAAGGGGTTGCATGCAGTGTCTCATTTTTCTTCTGGTATTTTTCCATTGGTGTGCGCATCCCATGGAGTGCATCTGTTGTGCTGCAGCCTTTCCTGAACCCATATTAGTTGTCCGTAATGCGTATGATCTTTCTTAGCCTGGTATCCACGATTCGTTCAAGAATCTTCAGGGTGTGCTTTGTGAGTCTAATTGGTCAGTATGTAGAACAGTCAGCGATGTCACCTTTACCTTTCCATATGGGTACTGTCACGTTGGTTCTCTAAGCTGAGGGCAGTGGCTTAACGAGAAGAGAACTCTTGATCTATAGGTCCTGTGCTCGAGTCTCAGCTGTTCACCCACCAGCGTCAGGCTGTTCCTCTCTTAGGAAAGTGTGACGAGCCAGTTGGGAACACCTACAGTCGAATCAAGAATGGTAAAGTTCTCCAAATAAAGTTCTTCTTTTGCTTTTATCAGTTACTAATCTACGTTTGCACCTTTCAATCAATTTAGCATTATGAAGACAGACCGCAGCGCCTGGATAAGGCCTGCGCGTCCGTCAAAAAGTGCTAACAACGGTTGTATTCTGCACGCGTGTCGTTCATCGTATGTAGCGAAACAACTCAGTAAACCGCTGTGAAACATTTTTCGTTTGCCCTTAAGCACCTTCGTCTTATGGATCGTTTGCCCACAACTGAGAAAAGCATTGTTCTCATAGGCTACTGTTCTCCTGGGATAAATCACGCTGAGTCAAATATTCACTGATAACAGAGGCCTACCGTATGTCCTTATGGAATTGGCTTTCTGACTATTCACTTTTCTCACCAACAAACAGCGCTTGGACGAAGGTGCATGTTCACAAAGAAAAATAATTGCATCAGCGAATTTCTTCATCATGCAGGCTGATGAATAGTTGCTTGCTTGCCCATACGTAAGCAGATTTCCAATAAGGCATTACCACGTTCCGCGCAAAGACGAGATATGAATGGTGCGTTCAAAAATGGGCCCATTCTATTATCCATTATTAATTAGCCAAGAATCAAAGGAGTTATAAAATCTTGACAGCACTTTTACTCCACGTTGTAACCACGTAAAACAGCTTACCATTTTGAAGAAACATCCTGCTGATAAAAGATCAGGAAAGGCAGCGCTCTGTCATAACCAGTCATCATTCATTCAATTGTATGATGTCACGCACAGCAGAGATAGTAGTAACTAATCTGAGCTGATTTTCTCCTTGGCCGGTTGAACATTAAGGTTCTAATCCTTACCAACCTTTAAAGCTTGTCCAATCAGCTTCACTGCTGTCCTTACGGCGCCACTCGTCTTTGTCTGTAAAACGTTCGCCTCCATTTGTCGGTGTTTGCTTTTCTTTTTTCGCATTGATTGTGCTAATGCATAGTGCAAAGTTGTTAGCCCTTGGACGGTCATGTCGCGCTATCATAGCTATGTCAACAATCATCAGTGGCCCTTCTCTGTGCCCATCCGCTTTCAAGTGCTGCGCTACTAATCTCTGCTTGCCATCTTCGCTACTGTTCCACCGTTAGAATTGTTGGACTTTTCAATTCTGCAAGAACCGGTTTGGGAAAGACGCTAAAATGGCGTGCCGACTTCCCTGCGAGTAGCAATGGTGAGAAGACTGGAAAATGCTTGAATTTGTTGAAAAAATTCCAACATGCAGTTGGCGCCCGCCAATCTGCAATTTTTGAGACGTCTGGGTGCCAGATTATCGGTGCATGGATCGGCGCACATAGTTTTTAATTGTTTCATCTTACTTTTTGAAATACCGTGTAAATCTACGCAAGTTGACGGCACGCGAATGAAGCAGAAGCGTTAAATCGAAACAGACTGAACTTCTAAGCACTAAGAAGTAAAATAGCAATAAATGACACAGGTGCAGCAATTTTGTTGACTAAGATATAAGAAAGTTCGTAACAATCATTCCCAAAGTGAAAATCTGTAGTCCAGAAGTAAGCTGAGTTAAATGCCACAAGTAGAGGGCGCCACCTTCAGATGAAAAGCGTGGCTTACACGTTATAACCTGGTAATGATGATTGGAAGCATATCTGAATGAGTACGACTTGCCGGGCCTTAGGCCTCAGTCATAACTGACATAAAAAAAGAATTTGGACAATAAGCCTCCCTCACCAAATTTGGAAGTCACGTAAAGATAGGACAGACTACAACAAAGGTATCCCTGTAATCAACACCATTTGTCGTCATACCATTTCAGGGGACAGCATTTATCATTGGAGCCCTCAGTGTGCAAGCCGGAACGTTTCCTGACAGAATAACCGCAGCGTGACTAAGCATAGGGTTAATATTCCCAAATGCAAAAGCCAACAACCACAAGTTCTTCACTATGCAGATATTTGAAAAAGAATTCAGTGGTTAGGAAGAATATTGAATTTTTAAATTTTAGGGCGTTCTTCAAAGGTTCCCCAAACAAGAGACCCATCTGAAGTGAAAACGCCGTAGTATTACCCACATTAAACCTAGAAACATTTACATAATACATTTGAGGTGCGATTGTCCAACTTCATACAATCATAAAACAAGGAATACATTACTTCACATATTCAAAGAGCATTTGCCAAATTTAGCATAATACAGAAATGGAAAACATAAGCGCGAGCAGGTCACAACTACTTAATCCTACTATGGTCATGGTTAAAGCGAATGACAGCTCTGCGATAGCGTAACATGCCAGATAGGTCTCAAAGGAGCCCACAACAGCAGTAATATCAGGTTTCGCCTTAACCATTACTCATACGGTACAATAGCATACTTACCTGTTAAAATTGGGCAAAGGTCAGTAAGAAGTATGGGTCGTTACTATGAGCATTGTACGATAATGTTCGTAGTGATGTCATGAAGACAAAGCTGGACGTGCTTCCGTAACAGGCGATAAGACAAGCACGATTAAAGCCCATACATATGCAAACGTGCAAAGTCCCCCAAAGCTATGTTACCTTCTGCGTCATTTCTCACGATTCGTACATTAGCTTGTTTTTCAAAGACGGAGATGGAACGTAAGCACTTCTGAAAGCTGTAAATTATGCTGCTGCTCTATAGATTAGCTGTTAATTGCCAAGAAAGGCGAAAACTCATGTAACACTTCAAAACCGCCCATTCGTACAGCAAGGCAGCGGATACTTGATTGTAGTGACGTCGCCATCCTCGTAGTAGCCCTAATGAAGCCTGCGCGACAGGCGAACGTTTAAACATGTAAACAATAAAAACTTCATAATACTTTAAATGTAAGTGATTGGTAAAAAGTGTTAAAATAACGAATTTTTCAGAAATGAATGCAAAAATAAGGAATGAGGGAAAAGTAAGCAAAAATTTGTGCACGAATGAATTTTCACTAGAAAAGTAACAATGCGGACTGATGTTCACGCTGGCTGGCGGAAAACGCATAAAGCTAACACAAACTTGCGCGGAATGGAGTGGAGGCAAAAAGTCGAGTGGTACCATGTTGACGCCGCCAGAATGGACATCAAGATGTTTCGTCGTCTGAGCAATCCAGAAAGGTGAATACTTGTTCCACTCTTCTTTTGTCGCGGGTGGAGCTTCCACCCGATGAACTGCCAGCGATTGAAGACACCCCGCCGGCAGTGGGAATTGCGGTTTCCGGCGTTTCAGCGATCCGTCGATCGGAAACGTTGCCTACTCCATACCCGTATGGATTAAAACCGTAATTGAACAATGGAATGCCGGCAGACTGCAACAGACCATTTTGCACAGCCTGACGATAACTGGTACCAGCAGCATAAAATGGATTTGCACCATATCCGTTCAGGTTGAACTGACTAATCAAGTTGGTTGCACTTTCAGCTTGATACCCTCCTGCAAAGCCGGGATACTGGTAAACCTGAGCTGAAGGATTGAACGTAAACCCATTTAGAGATTGGTATGCACTGCCGGCAAAGGGAGCGTTGAGATTATTCTGACCAACGCCAGCGTACGTAGCGCTAACAGTTGGAATAGAGGCAGAAATACCGTTGCAAATCATCTTTGGATTTATCCCCTCCGCGGGTGATCCTTGAAGAAGTCTCTTTCGCTGCTCTGCCGAAGGAACTGCATTCAAAAGCCCGCTTGATGAACCTCCAGGCTCATGCTGCTGCGTACTGAATGCAGAACCGATAGAATACTGCGCGCTCCCGTTCACATTGGGCGAATAGAGATTTGAGTACAAACGTTCCGCTGAAAACATATTCAACCATAAGCGGAAGCCCAGTGATGACGTCATGATATTACCAGTGGGCATAGGCTTGCCTGCGCCCAGATCGATAGGCTGCCCTCCGAAGGTGCCATTTGTTGATGGCGATATTCCGCTTGCATACCAGTTGTTCAATGAATGTCCAGGACCAAGCGAAAGAGGCATAATGGGCAGCGCGCCAAAACTGTTCGGATAGCTCGAATTGTTCAGATGTATGCCCGAGCCCGTCTCAGATGAAATGCTTGAACACCCGCCTGATATAGGACGCACATTAAACGAACTGGACTCCAAGTCTGGTGGACTTGTCGACATAACGGCACTTTGACGTCCCACGCTTGCATTCTCTAACGAAGCGGCAACACCGTTGGCGCCAACATCCTTTGGTGACGTAAACGACGTATCGCGCGTTGACCTTCTGGAATCACTGTTTCGTTTTGTCGCTGCTGACGTATTAACCATTGCCTCTTCTTGCAGCTTTGCGCATGGATAAGAAGGGTGAAATGCAAATTTGACATTCCACGATGGTTTAGGACTTGCATGATCACCAGAAGGTTCCACGCCTTGCTGTGGCGCTTGTTCAGACGTAGTCGCAGTTTCAGCTCCGCTTCCGGCATTCAGAACTGCCCTAAGACGGGTATACTTCGGCTCCACAGCGTCGCATTCAGCATTTTGCGCACTGGCGATAGTTGTACTGTCTGACAGAGCACCTAAATGCAATATAGAATAGTAACAGCGCGTCTCAACAAGGCTGAAACGCTCAAACCAATTGACTCTGAAACATTCCTCTCTTCTGTGTTACTTTCTGCATGTTCATGGGCAGACTGAAAGCGCAACTCTTAAGTTCAATAGGCGAGAGAGAACGACCTCTCATACCACATCGGTGGGACTTGTTAGCAAAGTGCAATCAAAGATCTCCGATTTATTTTCAAACGCGTGTCGCCTGCATTCCTTTGCACTCTTGTTCGGTATTCGACCGGCCACTTCGTCCCATGACGAGCAACAACCAGCGAATAAGACTGAATTTAAAAATTTGAAATGGACAAAAACCATTTTGAAAACCGTTCCAACCGTCTCTTAGCATGCACTGTTCCTCCACGGTAAAATTGCCAATGGTGGATGAGCACGGCTCATCATCGCTCACTTCGTCATTGTAGAATTTCAAAAAGTTGCTTATCTTCTTCTTTATCTTGTTAAAGCAGGCGAAGCAACATTTGAAAGCAACAGGACTGAGGCCTGAAGAAGAGTGTTGTGCTCAAGGAAAAAAATCGAAAAACCACGGCAGACAAAGCTGCATACGATATTCCGCCAATAGCTGTTCCTGCAAGCTCATGTCCAGTTTGAAAAATTCGTCAGGCAGCGACTTGTGCTCTCGGCAACGACGTGGCCGCGCCGTACAGCGAAACACCGGGCATCTTCTGCAACGAGTCCGGAACGGGTTCAAAAGGAAAAGCTCAAAATCCAAACTTTCACCTCTCCTCGGAATGCTTTCCGACATATTGCTTGCGACAGTTCGCGCAGAATTGCCCTCCATTCTGTCGGGAATTCTTCCTGTACGTATCCCCAAAAGGGTGCATGAAATTCCTTGACGATCGGGTCAAAATGCCCAAATCATTGCTGGCAATGCGCGTGTGGCACTTGCAGCACGTTATGTAATCTTCTAAAGGCGTATACAAGTAATTAGCGAGCCTAAGGATTCATGCAAATTTGTTTAGTCCTACCGTATGGGCGAGGGAGAACTATAAGGCTAAAAAAACAGAACACTGAATGTGCATCACATTCGCGCCTCTCTCTCTCTCTGCGGGCTTACCTGGAACTTTTCAACCACACTCCGCTCGTTGGCGAAGCAACGGCTGGGGTCTGAAACATTTTTGAACCACTGTTAGAACTGCAAAGAGGACGAGATAAAGATTGGACTGGCGGGAACTCTTATGTTGAGTTGGGAAGGGGGGGGCAAAACTACTGCATTCTCTAACTTTGTCTTGCGCACTTAAAACATTTGCATAATCTTTTTAAGAATGCAGGAACGATGACGCTGACACGCGTGACAGCAACTACAGCGACTCGCTTCTTAAGTATGCTTTTTCCTTCTCATAAATCGTGATGACACATCTTGATACAGAAGACGTCATCCTGAAGTACAGGAGGCGTATTACCCAACAGGAAGATGGAATAGAAGGAAACGAGCATACCCTTTTATGTGTCACATTTGGGTCTACGCCTATCTTGTTCTCACCATGATGCCGTATGTATATTGGCTATTATCCACCGTATCATTGAAATGAAAAATTCTCATCTAAGAGTGTCCACAATGAAAAACTTTTATTCACATTAATAACAAGAGTCTTCTAGACCAGCTTTGTAGAAATACTGCCCCCTCATTCTAGAATGCACAAGAAAAAGTCAAGTCGTGATGCTTAAAGGTAAGCAAGTACAAGAAACAAGCATATCAGCCAGTTCAACAAGCCTCCATACAATACCTCAACGATGGAAACTGGTTTCTTCAGATTTTCTTAAAAAAACAATACATTCTGAAAAGTGAGCACTACCACAACATAGACACAGGAGCGTGTAGTTGATATGCTAATGTCTATTCGAAAGTTATTCTGATCAAAACAACTTAAAGCACAGATGGCAAAGTGGACTAATAGGCTAATGGCTTAGGCAAGGAAAGGCCGAACGAGAAGGTCAACATTACAATGCTATACGTGTTGATTACACGTTTGGTAAAAGGATAAAAATAGCATCACTCTCCCAATGGGTTATATGGACAGTCCATTACAAGCTTGGCTAAATTTTCGGAAACGAGATTATAACGGAGCAGCCCAAAATAGTTTGTACAAAATTTCCAACAGACCATTCTACTAAGGTCTTTCTTGTATGGCGCATGTCAACGCTTTAGGCGCAGTTGTGCGCCATACAACCTCTGCCCTATACAATGACCTGTCAGTGAGTCTAAGCGTGGCACAATTCCATGGAATCAATTATACGAGAATGCTATCGCTTCGACAAGGCGGTAAAATGAAATGGAATCGATTTTCATATATGCAAAATGTTTCAGCATAAACAATAAACAGCAGTTCTGAATGGGTCAGAATGTTGAATAGGTCGAAACTTTGAATGGATCGACATGCTGAATTGACATAAATACTGAATGTGTGATCCGTGAAAGTTTTATCTATATATTTGCGAAGCTTTCTTCAGCGTGACAAATAATTAGCATATTCTTTAATAAAGCGGAAGAAAAGTTGAACTTACGAAAGCCGGGCGACTATGCTTAGAGTAAGCGGTCTTCTTTCGATTTCTCAGTGCTTTGAAATCTTCAGCGTGCTTGTTAAAGTTGTAATACTTCACGCAATCACTTGCCGACTGCAAACAATGTAATATATAATACGGGAGAGAAGCAGGATCAAAGTAACCTTATTCGGGATAAAACTCGCAATTGCATCAAACGACTTGCTGTACTGCTTGAACTTCTTGCTAAATTCTGCCTTTTCTTCCTCGTAAAACCACCGACTTGTCCTATCTTCTACCTTCCATCTATGGCAAATAGATCATAGGGAAAGCTTGTCAACTTCAAATGTATACGCTAACTCACATTTTCATAGGGTCTTTGACGTGGTAGTAACGGATCGGTCGAACAGTGACGTTGGACAAAAGTGGCGGAATAGCAGCCGTCTTCATCTTCCTTGCCAGCGCGCTATCCTAATTTGAATATGCAAATAATAAATGTACGGAAATTTGAAAAGCTTAATTCTTGAAAGATACCGCATCTGCAGCCTTTTCAACGGTCGTACCAACACGAAGGCCGCGCGTCTCATGCCTAATATGCACTTTATTACTTGCTTGAAAACGTGCGACAAGGAGAATTGTGCTAACGGTAGTTTTAATGAGCTGGCAAGTTTGTCCTGCGCGACGGACAATTCGGAAAAGATACTTCCCATTTCGCCAAGCAATTGCTTCTCTTTGGATCTGCGATCATAGGGAAGTTGGAAACTCAACGGAAACGTATATTTGTTCTACCTATCCGCTGAGGCGATGTCCACCCTGTTGTCTTTCATTCCAACGAAAGCGCGCGAAACCTGCCTTTGCTGCTTGGTCTAAAATGGGCAACAATGCAGCACGTACGAGCATGGGGAGAATTTTTTGAAAAAGTAATAAAGGCAATGCGCACAAATTGCTATATAGGGAAAAGGCGAATTCTTTTGCTGAAGCGGAAGGATGCAATGAGTACTTACAATCATCTTCCAAGCCCGCACGCGCTCTTGAAATGCAGATGAAATAGAAGGACTGTATTTTGGCAATCGCCTATAGCAGCGAAGTAACAGTTTCTCGAAACTTCGAAAAGGGACGTCTTACCTATTTACTAACGAAGCGCATAGCTTTGCCATAAAAGAGGTCTTTGGCGGTTCCTTGAAAGTAAGTGATTCGAACAAGTGCTGCTTTTAAGGATTGGCAAATAAGGTTTCCTACCTCTTTTGCTTCATCAGCTAAGAGTCGACTGACAAAATCACACGCTAATGGACTCGTATCCTTTTCAATAGCTTCCTGAGGAGAAGGAGACGGAGAAACAGGATGAGGAGAAGGAAATGATGGACGAGGAATGGGAGAAGAATAAGGAGGGCTGTCAGCAATTGAAATATTGGGAGATACCTACAATAGAGGGAATAAATTTGGAAAAAGCAGATAAAAGAAAGACTTCATTACAGCCGATTTTGGATATGCCGATGTATGAGGCTCTTGCTCTTCGTCGTCATCTTCGATGTCTACGATGGTTTCACTGAAGAGTATGTTACACCCAACGTCGGATTCAGTTGAAGACGGAGACAAGCTACGTATGTTACGCAGCAGCTAAAACACAAATATATCAAGTTTCAGTGAAATGGAAAAACGTTAGCAATGCGTAAACAGCAGTTCACATATTATTAGGGATTCAGATAATAGGGGTGCTGTGGAAAGAACGTAGGACAGCGGTGACAGCAATATTCTACACTTTAGTCCACTGTTTCCCACCAGCTTGCTCGCCAACATCCCCTTTTTGGACTAGCAGTTTCTCTAGCGCCCCCTAGCCGATAGCTTGGTTTATCAAAGCAACTTGAACGCCCACGCAATATTCCTAGCCGACAAAAGATGCTACTTGACACTGAGGTATTTACTTGCTGCACCCATAAGTGCGGGAAACAGCATATCAATGAACCCCAGGGTTACCGACGCCTCTTTGGGAAACACTGCTGTAGTCTTATTTTGGAAATGCGTATAAATAATTACCTAGCAGGCGCTAGATAGTCGTATTTCCCTCAGAGAAATTGAGCTGATACTCCACTTATAATTTCTTCATGTTTTGGACTATTGTAAACTTCTTTCCTTAAGGTCAAAAGCAGATACCCGGTAGTTGTTCCATTTAAGTACAGCCACCCCTTGAGAGGCGACCTTGGCTTTCAAAGATCCTTACGCAACACAGAAAAGGCTTGAAAACTGCTGAATTCGTACTACGGAGACAGGAACTCAAAACTATCGGAATAGGGCGATCTAAGAGTGGCCAAGTAACAGCTATGCACGGAAAACGTCCTATGCTAGGATTCAATTGGCCAGTAGACTTTTTGCGTTATAAAAACAATGTCTTTTCAAACTCAGCAGGGCAGGCGCACCCCGTTAGAAAGAAAAAAGCGGTTCTTTCAATCAGCAATACCATAGGAACCTGAGCATCTTTACAGTATACGGTCATCCAATTGTTCTTTCTGCCAAATTCAGAAAATGGGGATCCCGTTGTGCTCTCCTACTTCAAGATAACGCAACAAACATAATACGCAATATTAACTACAAAAACCGAGCATTAGTCCTGCACATTATGTAAACCTCTAAAAAGGCACGTGAGTTGCTCAAATTGCCAACTTGGGTCGCTGGGTGGAGTTCAAAAGTAAAATTGCGCAACAAACCATACTGAATGTGACTGGCTAAATCTTCGTTGCGGCAAAATCAGAAGGCAGCGTATGTTTTTCCAAAACGAAGTACCTCTATGGGAATGTGTGCATCAAAGTTTATGTGGAATTGAAAAAGCAACTGCTACTGCACTGTCCTTCCACGAAATGTTGTCGCCCATGAGCAATACAACGTATAGGCAAGCAAAAGCATTAAAAGGGAGTTAAGAGGACTTCACAAACGGAATTCGAGAAAACATGGTCAACAGATGACGTTTACCTCTTGAAACTTGCCTCCGTCTTCTTCGCTTGCAACGCCTGAAAAGCATAAGATCAAAAGACAAGAAAATTTGTTGAAACTCAGCTATAATCAAAAGTAAAACATTTGCATAATTTGGTATGCAACAAACAATATTAATATCACAATATTCACAGTTCTGTTAAGCATACAGTCACGTAAATGGAAGACAGATTGGTTCCTTCTTACTCGAAAATGACTACAACAGAATAAATCTGCCAAATATGAACAATAACTCATCCAAAATAAAGTAGGTCTTGTATTTTACCGTCTGATTGAGTTTGAGCAGTGGGAATGCCAGTGCTTAAAGAGTCCGTTTGAACAGGAGGTGCACCACCTTCGTTGCTATTGAACAATGAAAGTTGAAGCTAAGTTTTGAAGATTAAGCAACTTGCATGAATACCGTATGACTCGCTTACCAGTTGGGGTTGCGAATTATAACTTCCTGTCAGCTGCCTCTGCAAAAGCAACGCATGAATAAACCACTTCGAAGTGGTCAATTTCATCTACCGCATATTCAAAGGGTTCGTAATTTAATTGTTGGTACCAAAAAGGCATTTGCTGCGAGTACCATGGCAGATATTGCCCACTGCCCGTGGGTACTCCCATTCCGTTGGCAGGAGTACTTCGAAGATCTTGTGACCACATAAGGGCTGGCGCCTTAAAGTCAACTTGTAGTAACCAAAAGCTCATTTTGGCAAGTCTATTGGAAAAAGGAATAAAATCAAAAGTGCCAACAACGTTCTACTGTATAACATAGCAGAACACGCGACGTAATAAAACAATTCCAATGTTCCACCTTTGGCAAGCCGCAGAATAGCCCCAAAAAATAACCAACGAATACTGAACTCTTGCGCAAAAATGAAAGCCCAAAAGGGATCCTTTTCGAAATAAGGAAACTTTCCAGAGCGTAACAGAGGTGTCACAGATTGCGCAAAACCCAACGGGACAAATGAACTACTGGTCGCAAGGTTCCACGTGTTCCAAAGAAGTGCATCCAACATAGTGAAATCGGAAAGGACTAATTGGAACTACTTCAACGAAGTGACAAGTCTATCCGCGACAGTGGGAAGGCCAGGCTCCAATAGCATTTGAATACTGCAATGCAAATGCAAACTCACGTTATTAACGAAGAGCGGCTATCCCGATACGTCGGAAACGTAGCACTACATTTGAGCAATTGACGAGCTAAGTCGGCGACGCAGCGAAAGTCCGGCAAGAAAAGCTTTAGCGAAAAACTTCCATAGCGGGAATGCTACCCAAGAAGGCGGATGTGAAACGAAACTGACCGTCCAATTTGCCAACCGCGTTGCGGCAGGCACTTTTCGGAACAACAAAACGTGGATTCCCGGCAGCGAAAGCAACCGACAAAGCAACAGTCGAATAATTTTGTTCTCCAATTAATGCTACAGTAATCTAGATGTTTACAGGTACATCAAACTATTTTGGATAGAATATGTTTCGCTTGCTGATATGAACACTATTCTAAGGTAACTACCAAAACGACCAATGCTGCTAAGGGCTGAATTGCTGCCCCACATGCTTGTTATGCCGACAAAAGCCTATGGCATTTCTTAAACTGCGCTAGACGTTGCCGACGCTGAATACATGGCTAACGCTAGATTTCAAAGATGCCATACCCTAAGCGGTAGGCGATGCATAAGAACCCTGCAATAAGGCAACAGCACCTATCATTAGAGGAATTTTGAAAGAGACAACCCACGGAGGGGATCTATGATTCTCCTGCGCAGCAAAACGAAGAAGTTCACAGAAAAGGCGTAGGGTGAAGGGTCCCTCGCCTATAAGCAATACTGCCCTTGATTAGCCATGCACGATAGTTGACATTAAGTTTACTCTCGTATTTCTTAAGCAGCAGCCCGCCGACATCCATCCCTATTAAGGATATGTCCAGCGCAGTCTTGAGGATAACGGTCAACCGGATGATCTTTTTCCGGTTCCTTCACTTCGGTTGGGCAACCGGCCCTCTGTAGTCTCCTAAACTTTCCTATTGCCCCGTCAAGAGGGGCGGAACCTCCGGTTGAGAGGTCGCTGGTTTAGGTACAGTAAGAAGTTTCCATTCAGTTAGCAATGGACTAAACTTGCAATGGAAACTAGCGCTGCGAAAGCAACGATCAATTAAGGGCAAATTAGCAACACAACGGAATTGCAAAGGATCAATGGAACCATTGGTTGAAGTGAATTTCTCAATGCGTTGAGTAGGCGGCTTAATGAAAAAGGTGAACTCATTGAGTAACTCCAAACAACCAAGCGAGGAGGGCTACGACATGGAAAAGTCGGACTTATCGTTGGTTATGATTTCGACGNATACAGTATGAATTAAATTCGCGTAAACGCGTGTCATTCAAGCTGCGCTCGAGCTTTGTTGAATGATTTGCGTAGGAGAACCAATTGATGAATGAAATTGAGAAAAATCACAATTTCGTCCGCTATTGAACTGCGGGCGACCACTTGCTAAGCAGCCTGAAGCATCATAGTCTTACGCATTTTCGTCTGCTTTAATATAGTGAAGTTAAAAAGCTAAAATGCCGAAAACCTACTCGTTGAAAGCTGGAATGAACGTACTCTTCACGAATCGTCGCATTCAATAGAATAAACTCTGAAGCATCACTTTGGGTACGGTTTTTATACTTACCTGCGAACAGTCGCGGAAAAGACAGTATCAGAGACCGCCAACAAGTTTTCTCCGTACGGAGATGCCAATAATAATTTCAGCCTCCTTTCTACTACGTTTTATTTGTGCCGGCGCCTTTATTTTCTGCGTACATTGCGGCACGAACGTTAACCGCCTTCGCGGGATTCCGTTGAATAGTAGGCGTAGCTTTGTTGATTGTCGCTTGCTTCATTGTCTCTTCTGGTAAACAGGTAAATTCTTGTACAAAGAAGGAGAAGATTTCACTTGTCTTGACGGGTCGTTGACAATTGCTTTCGATTGGGTTAACGATGACTATTGTGATTGTCCGGACGGAAGCGACGAACCTGGAACGTCCGCTTGCCCTCGCGGTTCCTTTCACTGCCCGAACCTTGGCGCAGCCGCGATGAATATCCCAAGTTCTCGGGTCAATGATATGATCTGCGGTTAGTGGATGACAACTTCAGATTACGTGTATTTCGATCAGGTTCGTCCAAATTTGTAGACTGTTGCGATGGGAGCGATGAATGGGCTGGCCACGTGAAGTGTCCAAACCTTTGCGAGGAGCTTGGCCGTCGATTGAAAGCCGAACGGGAGCAAAAGGTAGCATTGCATCGTGAGGGCCATGCAACAAGGCTAAAAATGGCCGAAGAGGCCAAAAAGCAAAAACAGGAAAAGCAGGTTCGTTGCCGTCGCCATTTTGCCGCCAGCTGTTCACTGCAGCAGTTATAGCAAGCATTGGAAAAATTGGAAGCTCAACTAAGCGAACTGTCGGCTCCTCTTGAAGAAGCTAAAGGTCTATATGGATGCCTATTGTTCAGCATATGCCTAAATTAGCTTTTTCTCGAATAGGAAAAATGGACGAAGCTGTTCGATTGGAGAATGAGGCTAAGAATGCTGAAACCGCAGCCTGGGAAGGTAAAACACATTGTATACTTCCGTTGGGATAGTTTTTCATTTTTTAGAAGCTAGGAAAGCTGAGAAGGAGGCGGAACGCAAGAAGAAAGCCGAAGCAGCTTTCGAAGACTTGGACACCAATAAGGACAACATGTAAAACCATCCAATTTATTAAAATTCAATTACTCAGCTTTTCCTATAGGATAACAATAGAGGAGCTGCAAGCCAGGTTGGAGTTTGACGACAATTCCGACGGTATAGTGACCGTTGAAGAAGCAATGGCAAAATCAGCTTTCACTTTTCAATTTACGTTAGTTTACGCTCTCTTCTGCAGAATGTGCTTGGCAACGCCAGTGAAGTTAATGCGGATGTGTTCGTTAATGAAGTGTGGGAAAGAATTGAATACAAATATAAGCCGCCCGTAAGAATTTACTATTATTAGTAATGTAGTGTGAGCGTTTTCAAAGGAAAACGAAATTCAGGTTGCTGCGGGCGATGAGCAACAAAACGCCCAACAGGAAGCACAGTACAAACCGGTTGATTCGTACGAAAGTCCTTCAGACGATAAGGAATCGGATTCTGTTTCTGAAGGGTCTCCTGAGGTCCCTGAAGAGGCTGAATCTGACGCAGAAAATGTTCTGCCAAAGGTATGTATGTTCAGTGTTCGAAATGAATAACAAAGAACGGATCTTGTCACTCAGCCGCTCCACCGTCTGAGGAATGCAGGTTCGTTGCTGCCAATCATGCCGCCATGCTGTTCTGCGTTTACTGGCGAGCGCGCTGGTCATCTTGTTCTGTTCTTACTTAAGCCTAAGCCAAAGTATAAGCATTATGTTTAGGCTTAGGCTTAAGTAAGGGCAGGACAGGATGGCCGGCAAAGTTACAGTATGACAGTGGGGCGCCTAAGAGACAAGAATCCTAAAGAACCTTTGTCGCTTAAAGTCAAAGCTCTCTTTCTCTCTTATCATGCTCATCAGAAGCTCAGATTAGGCTGGAAAAAGTTTTCTTCTTTTGAGTTTCGCTCTTGGCGCTTTTAAATGTCATTAGCTTCTGATATATTGTTCTTTATTTTGTTTATATATTAGTCCTAGCGAGCTTGATTTATATTCGGGATTCAGCTCAAGCAATAAGACTTAAAATACTCGAAAATTAACGCAAAAAGATAAAAACAACAGAAGCCTCGATTATCCGAATGTTTCATTATCTGGACAACCTGTGTGCAGGTATAGTCTGGATAGTCAATATTGTATTTTCATTTCCGAAGCTCTGGGATCATTCGGGATTCGTCGACAGTGTACCAGCGAAAAAGGCAAACCTTGGTTTTTATGTGGCTAAATTACAGTTTCAACAGTTGATTGAAGTCATAGCTGGGCAGCCGGTTCCGTGATTTCTTCTTTCCCTCTAAGTAACGAAAGGTTACAGTGTTCGCCAAGTGACCGCAGGTAATAACAAATTCAAATCCTTCGTTTTGGTCAGCTCCCTTCTGAGACTCGACTTCCTTTTCTGCCATACTCGCCTTGTACGTGTAAAACTCTTATAACTGTTTCTAGCGTTTTCGATGCAAACAGGTTATTGAATTGCCTGTACGTTAATATGCCCTTATTTATTGATGAGTCAAAAATGTCAAATCTTTAGTCATTTATCCCCCATTCTACCGTAGACCTTTTGTGATGCTCATGTTCGATGGTCTCTCGGCGAGCGCTCCTCCGTCAGACTTCGACTTGTCAGGCCGCAGTCCGACTGTGCAGTTATCACTCGATGTTTCCATTAGTTTCCGTAAAGCACGATGCCCTATCTTTTGGCTTAACCTTAGGCAAGTGTGAAACAGGATGACCAGGAAAAAAGCATGCCGGCAATCATGTTCTGGCTTCACCTAAACGTAGGTCTAAACATAAAGCTTACGCGTAGGCTGAGTCATAACATGCTCATGACTGGCGAATGGGCGCGCCGAAAGATCATCGAGCATGAGCATCACGAAAGGTCAACGGTAGGGTTGAGGTAAAGGTCCAAATGTTTAGCTGTCCATTGAATGTTAATAAATGAAGACGCCAAGTGTAAACCTCCATTCAAGAATATTTGTTATCAATTGTGCTCCGTACGTTTGTGAGGAGTATTGGCCGTGAAAATGAAAATAATTTGCATAAACAGTACAAAAGGATACCAATGAAATGATGTCAGAAAAATGTAGTCACGTTCCTTCGTAAAGAGTAACGCCAGCTCTAAAATGTAGTGACTATTACAAAAAGGTCCATGGACAACTTAAAGATCGGAGTCAGGATTTTAAACAGGCAAACTTGCTTCCATCGAAAGAGTAACTTCAAACCACCTATAAGTCAAAAGTAAATGAGTACGAACGTTAAGAAGGGAAAACAATGTAAGTAGATAAGCGTATTTCATAATCTTAATGGCCATAATATACATACACTGATGAGACAGGGATGAGTTTCCCCGAAAGCTCAGTTATACTTTTTTAAAATCAATAAACGCTTGAAGGATAACAAAGCCGATAAGTGAATAAGGATGTTCCACAAAATTAATAACACAATGAAGTTAAGGCGAATTAACTGTAGAGCGTCCTGTAACGGGTGCGTTAGTTTTCATGTCCAAGTACGTTAGATTACGTTTGTCTCGTTTTGTATATTGCGACGAGCCGCGCGCCAAAGTGGTCAAACTTGATCACCTTTTAAAAGGCCCGCTGAGACACTGACTTTACCGTATGACTACTTGCCTGAGCATCAAGTAACGCGTTACAGTTACTATCAAGAATTAGGCAGCTATCGGAATGCAGCTGATTCCGTTGTCAGCATCCTGATAATGAGGACGAATTAGTTTTAGTGAGGGTTTCCTGAACAACTTGTATTGTTTTTTATTTTATTCTGTATGTTTTGTTTATTTTGCTTTATCATTAATCTTTAACTTACCTTAAAAGCGTGGCAGTTTTTTAACGATTTTTTTAAAATTTCGTTATCATTTAGTGCTGAGAGAAAATTGTTTTATTAAAGTCAAAACTACTGAGCTTTCGGGATAGGAGAGGAACCCACGCTAACCGCGGGGCGTGTTCCTATCTTGGAAGCTCCGTGCTTTCAACTTTTCTAAAGCGGACTAAAAAATAATGAAACATCTTTACTTCATTTGTGTACTTGTATAGTTATATTGTTTCTTTTTACATTTCATTTTGACTTGTACATGGTTTGAGTTTATATGTGACAAACGTTATTTTGTATAAGAAGTCATCTTTGCAAAATCGAGCATTCCATTACTAATTGTATGTTTGCAGGCATTATAGCGTACTTTTTCAGCCTTTGCACGAAGAGCCGACAACATCCGCGCTTCCTGAAGAAAGTACGGCTTCTCCTGAAAAGAAATCTAGCGATGCAGACGAGTCTCGGGAGGTACTTGCCTATATGCTTAGTCGTACGACGACGTTGAATAAATACTTTCCTAAACTCAGCCCAGGTATACATGGCCGGCAAGGGA
The DNA here is from genome assembly GCA_000797535.1 of Trichuris suis. Taxonomy (NCBI): domain Eukaryota; kingdom Metazoa; phylum Nematoda; class Enoplea; order Trichinellida; family Trichuridae; genus Trichuris; species Trichuris suis. The sequence goes on along the minus strand of KN538388.1, from coordinate 277,656 downwards.
ACGTCGCTATTCTCAAAGCGCAGAGGAGCATTTAACGTTCAGCAATGAAACGCAGGCTTTAATGCATGGTAAGAGCAATTGCATTGTTTTCACAGTATGCGCTTATTATTCCCTCAGCGGCGGATGAGGCAAGGAGCAAGTATCAAGAAATTTTGGAGAACAAGTCGACTATTGAACACGACATCCGGTAGGCAACGACGCCTTGGCTTCTCGTTAAGCGCTTCTATGATTTGGGCTTGCAGGGAAATAAAAGCATTGTTGTCCATTGACTTTGGACCGGATTTCGCCCTTTTGCCGCTCTACAAGGAGTGCTTCGAAGTCAAGGACTCACAGTATACGTACAAGTTGTGCTTGTTTGACGAAGCTTTCCAGATAAGCTTGAATGACGGGCACAAAATCAGCTTAGGGTATGCAGTAGCCTTCATTGAGTCTTCGTATGCAAATACTGCGTATTTTTCAGGAGATGGGGCAAATGGGTTGACTCATCGTCGGCGGTGGTGCGCAAGCAGCTGTACGAAAATGGTCAGACGTGTTGGAATGGTCCAACAAGAACTACAACGGTGTCATTGAGAAAAAAATTGTTCCCACCATTTCGTCAGTTTCAAATTTGCTCTGTTCCAGGTCGTTATGGAATGCGGAAGTGACAACAGCTTACGGTCGGCTACGGAACCGTCGATGTGCGAATATCTGCTGACGTTTCAAACTCCGGCTGCGTGCGAGCCGCCCGACAGCTTACATCCCGAGCACGAGTTGTAAATGTTTTTTTTTCTTAACGAAACTTCACCGCAGTGACTATACAAGGCGCTGTAATTGAGCGAAACCATACGGCGCTTCCAAATTTAGTAAAAACATTGTTGACACCTTATTGACCAATATTCAAAAGGGAGCCAAGAATGGAAGTGATCGCCGCCGACGGCTTGCAAAGTCCGTCGGGTTGTAGTTGCATACCGACGCAGCACCCATTGAAGAGTAAATGGAATTCGCCATTGTTTACAATCATTTTACTGCCTTCGCAGGGTGCGAAGTTGCACTTCCGTGACTGTACGGTGGGGCAGAGCTGCTGCCTATCGTCAGAGCATTGACGAGTCCTCGACTGACTTCCGCAACCGCCGCATTCTTGCGTACAGTCGCCCCAAGGTTCCCACGGTGAGCATGGACATCCATCCATCTCTTCAATTTCCGTAGTAGGCATCGCGGCGGTTGTAGTTTGTATTACTTGATTTTGAATGGAATGATAGCGAAGTGAAAATTTGCTATGCAAATGACCGCCGGACTCGAAGATGACCAGCATTTCCGGTCCAACGGAAGTGAAGTGGTTCCTGGGCGGTAGGCGGTTGCAGCAAAAGCGATAACCGGTCGAATCGAAGCGAGGACCACTTTTGATCTCTACAAAGCTGGTAGAGCATGTTCGCTCTTCGCAGGACATGTTCAAATGGACAAATTGGAGATGAACCATAGCGTTCGATTCTCCGCTGCGCAAAAGCCACGAACATCTACGTGAGCCGTCGGTTGGCGTTCTTAAGAAGCTATCCGTCCTTTGTGCTATCAGTTCGCTGCCGCATAGTTCCTCGCCGTCTTGAACCTCAGCTCGCTCGCAAAATGGCCCTCCAAGGCCGGATGGGCACCGACATTTCCTACAGTCATTCACATCCTCGTATCCGTCATGTTGGCAGGGCAAAGTGGTCTGACATTTATCAGCACAATATAACAAATTGACCAACTTGTAGTCAAGAAATGAAGGCTTCTTTCGCTGCCCAATGGTCCATTGATAATTGGGGTCAACGGCTACAATGCCAGCCACACTATCTCCTTTCGTGCTTCTCATAGAGGCAACGTGCATCACGCTGCCAAGGTCGTACGGTAGGGCAAAGTCGATTAGCAGGTCTGAACGGAGCCTGGCAAAGAGATCGTAAAAGTTGAAATTCAAATTTTTGTAATTGACAGTCACGTGTCGTTGCCGATCGAGTCGGTTTTGCTCGTGCAGCAGACCAAGCGCGTGTCCTATCTGATGAGCCACCAAACCGGCGGTAGCGCAGTGAGGCCATGAGATGGAAATGTTTTGCACGCGTCCGACCTTTCCAACGAAGCTGGAGCACATATAACCATTTTCGGTAAACAGGATTCCCTCTGTAAATTGACCATGGGAATGTTCTTTCAACTTAAGGCATGTGTTTTCTTGCCAAAGGCGAATAGCCTTCACTATGGCTACTCTTGAACCCTCGCGTAGTGAGTTGTCAAGTCTGTAAGGGATTACGGAACCTTCCCATGGACGAAAGGGTGGGTCCTCTCCAGCCTTCCGCTTGGTTTTGCCTGGTCGTTGGCTATTCCTGTTCGCGTACTTCATTAAAGTGACCCATTGAAAAGGAGTCAGCAGGAGATCACCCATGAACAGCCTATCGGGTCCATTGATCTCTACTTCAGTCCTCTGGTCAGCCGATGGACGGTTAGTAATCGAGATTACTTGAGATGCGTCAATCTTTGGAATATCCTCTCCTGAGGATAGTCTGGCAAAGGCTGCCTTTAGTTGGGCAATTTTACCACTATCAGCAAGTGGAGCGAACTGCATCATTTCATTTCTGGCCAATCCGATGCCTAAAAAGGAAGATGAAAACCCGTTGGACGAAGATGGTCATTGCTCAACCTCTGCTGCCTACGGTGCTGGGCGGTTTTGCGGTTGTCTGCTGTTGGCTTGTCACAATGGAATGGCAGAACTGTGGTAGGGCGCCTGTGCTTGTTGCCTGGGCCATTTCGCGGCACCATTTTTTCAACTCTTGCTCGCAGGCATCTCGTAAGCTGCCTGTAAGCGTTCGTTGGCACCATCCAACAAGATTTTCCGAGTCATTGCCATGTGCATCTCTTTTGCTATTCGTGGCCGTTGCGTCAGCCCATTTGCACCCAATGGCTAATGTCAAAAGCGCTATAAACTGCGCACACGGATAACCCATAGCTGTGAGCAACGAGTAGTAAGTAGTCTTTGCTTCTATTGGAATGTAGTTATCTGCACTATTGTCCAATGTTTGGAATGCTCATTCGATTGGTACTTTCTTCAGTTGAACTGATCTACTGATAAAGGAAGTAACAACATTTTTGCTGGGTGCATTACAGATTGAAAAGTGAACGCCTTTGGGTGCTTTGCGCGACTCTGTTCTAAAGAGAAGCTTAACTTTAGTAGAAATGCATAAAGAGTGCATTATACGCGTGTGTGAAAGTTGGTTAATTTGCATAACGGGACGAACTAATTTCTTATTCAAAAAGAGGAACTGCTTCTTCAATGTGATGCATACGCGCAGTAGAAACTTGATTATCAAAATCAGCAGAGGCGGGAAATTTGAAATGTAGCAACGTTTCTTCAGATCTTACCTGACCCGACATTAAAAGACATAAGAATTTTCGCTGTTTGGAAGTTGATATGGTTCGAATGAGGACAGCGACTCGACAAAGGTGTTATGCTTAGGCTAGGGAATGAGAAACCCAACGTAGGGAATGAGAAAAATTTGAATATTAGTAAAACGATCAATGAAATAATATGCTACTTAAAGGTCACTTGGACGAGTTCTGATTCAACCACTGTCAACTCGTACGTTGTTTCGTCATCCTACTTTTCCGTTGAAATGAGGCTACTCTGACAGATAATTCATGCCTTTCCCTGATAGTCCAATTTCCCATTTAAGGACACGCCGACTACTTTTGCCCTTCCAAACCGGCAAGCAATGAGAAAAAAGTTAAGTTCAACAATCGAATCAAAAAGGCTCCTTCTCTTTTCTAATTAGTGAATAAGAAGCTCAATACAACCCTTTGGGACCTTCCGGCCGTCTCGTACGTATATGCAGTTGTTTGGCAGTCGAAGCAATAGCGGATCACGCAAAATCGAATGGCTCGCTAAAGCGACCGCCAAAACAACAACTACTAAACAATAGAGACAATGACAAGTGCGTTGAGAAGAATTAAGCTCATTAAAAAATTTTTAAAAAAACAAAAAATCGATATATCACTGGATAATACGCCACTGCTTTAAACTTCGAGGTGAACTAGAAACCAATTATCTTGAACGGGATGGGATACCGCCACTAAGCGATAAAGTGAACTGTTAAAGGCAACAAATGCCACTTAAGGGATGACTTGCATATAGGCTTCTAAAACCACAGCTTTCGTGGCTACTCAATATATAAGCCCAAGCAAAAGTCGAATTATTGTAGAATGCACTCGCAACGTGCTCACAGGAATTCCAACGCGTACTGATATCAAAGTTAGCGTACAATTATTCATTCTTTGCCTAAATGCTAATTTTATGTGACAACATACCTGTTGCACGCTGGAAATGTCAATGAAGCATTATACTTAAATATGCGAGCAACCGTCGTCACTTTCTCAACGCAACTGTGATGGAAGAGCCAACGGTGGCCATGTTGTGGTCAACTCCATAACACTCGAGTTCAAATTTCCGGTTTGAAGGCTATCGCTTGATAAGGAGAAATGGAGCACAACGACAACCTGTTCAGACATGTGGGTCCTCAAAGGAAGACCAACTTTGTCATTTCGTCATATCGAATAAGCGGAGGACAGCAATGATACAGCATGCCAAAGGGATAAGTGTATTGTCTACGCTAAACAGTATTTCAAGCGAAGATTAAGGAGACACATCTATCGTCCAGATGTCCATAGCTGCTTCTAAAGGTTGTTATGGTATAGCGCGTGTTAACTGGGGCATTGGAGCTGCTGTTGGCCAACGTAGCAAGTAGATCGACCATCACCAGTTGAACCTGTTTCCACTGACCATAAATCGACACTCCCATTATATGGGATTCCGCTTGAATAGACATGACGCTCGATTACGCATGCTAAATGCTGTAAACACAAAAAACAAATAAATCGCCATACGTATGACGTGTTTTCATTTTTACTCAGCAGAATGCTGCAACTTCCCACCTTCAAACAATGAAAAGAAGGAAGCGCGAAATTTCCCCACGCAAAAGAGCAGCAGCTCTAAAACAGCCAGTTTAGTGATAAACGCTGACTCACAAGTCTTTGCACTGCTTTTTACGTAATCATCTTTCAGATGCAAGTGAAGCCAGCGTACATGAAAAATAAATTAGCCGACGCCTCTTTCGCACCCTTAAAGTTGACGCCCATTTTTCAAATACACCGATAAGCTGCTCAATGGAAAAGTGGCTACTAGTTACTGTAAGTATGATAACATGTAAAAATGTTCAACTAGCAATTTCTAGAAGCCTTAAAACATTTTACTTTTGCAAAAACTAAAACTTACGAGTTATCTCCCAGAAAACATTTAACATAAACATTGCCGGACAACTATAGTAAGCGACTCAGTTTGCGAGGACATCAACATGCTTAAAAGAAGCTTCAAGCGGAAGCTTTCCATCGTTTTGCAGCTGCATTGCACATTGACGACAGTTCGGATTCTGTATCCAAACTTTCCGGATGCAATTCGGCCAAATGGGTCTGCGCGAATAGAGGAGCGTAGTCAAAAGGGGAATGTCAACTCGTGTCAAGCTCTTACCGTTAGACATTTAACAAAGGCATGCAACTCTTGAGCAGCCGCAAAGCTCAACAGCCATTTGCCGCAATTGTTTTCATTCTTCGTACGGACATCCTTAAAAAAGGTAAACATACGCGCGCTGCCATTGAGAAGGAAGAAAAAAGGTCGTACTAAGATGGCGCAGTTCGCCGACGATTGCACAAGGACGGATTGAATACAGTTGAATTCCAAACAAGCCAAAGTACGAATAAAACTTGCATCTTCCGTTTCTTGTCCAAGAAAAACATACCCGTCGGTTAAAACGCAACAACATGCCAAGCAGTGTCCATCCGTAACGGACGATGCTTCCTGCAAAAGCGGCAAAGATTGAACAACGACCTTAGTCGACCTTAGCTTTTACAGCGTTGGAACTGTTTTGAAGAATGCTATTCATCCATTGCATTGCCTCATTTCTAGTAGAGCACGCAAACTGCAACGCAGTGCCGTCGGAGTTCAACGTGAGCTCGAAGGCGAACTCGTAATCGTAGTCTTCAATTTCGCGGCAACCGGATACCTCTTCTCTAGATGACGATAAGGCAATAGGCTTTGCAAGGTCGACTAGCAAATGGGCCATACCTTAAGTTGTAAACCCGCTTTCCAACCTTGCAACTGGAATCTTCGAACTGGTACAACTTCTGGCCTCTTCAAAAAAAATTTGCATAGGTAGAGGGCGCCAGTGGGCCAATTTGAATCCACCTGAGAATGAAGTAGTCTTGCGTCCACTCGTCCGCCCGCGGCCAAACGCGATACTTGGACAATTTGCGACAATACAGAAAGCCGCTTCGACCAAGGAAGCAAAGGCCGGACATGGAACTCTGGCCAACGCTTGGGTACCAAAAGACCAAAGCGTAAAAGGAAACCGGTAAAGGTACCTGGAAAAATTGAAATGTCCAAACAAGGCAAAACGTTTCAGCAACTAACGCTAGAAAGTTCGCTGGACATCCACTTTGACATGGCTAATCTCTGCTTGGTGGAATCCTTGAGCAACAAAGGCCTTGATTTGCCTTCAGCCGTGTGACGCCTTATGGACACCTCCAAAGCCGACAAAATGGCCCTGGTAAAGAACAAGTGTTGACGGGCGAAAATCGATTTTACTTTTAAAGCATAATTTTTAAAAACTGCTTACTCACCTGGTCAACTGATGACTGCAAGTACAAACCATGTATCCGCCCTTTCCCTGGGCCAAGTTGAATGTAATGGTCTGCGAACCGAGTCCAACGGAGATGTCGCTCAACTTGGAAAAAGGCGCGCCAAAATCGCGCACAAACGACAAGGCCGAATCGCCAATGGAGCTACGATTGACAACGTACACTGCCTGGTTGGTCAACACCAAATGGCGGATATCGAAAGCGCCCTTCTGATGATCGTGATAAAATCGAAACATCTTAAATTTGAAAAAAAAAGCCGACACCGTCTATGCGGACAGACGATTCGAGCCAACCTTATAAAATTGCTCCGCCTCTTCGGTAAAAACGTGAACTGCCAATTCAACAACTTCCCCGCTTTCCAAACTGCAAATAGAAGAAAGTCAGCACGACCGCTTTGGCGAAGTTATAAGGCACAAGCAATTTCGTTTCTTATTCTAAAAGGCTCCCTCTTAACGCGGCTGAAGGCAAAGCATTGTTGATAAATTCACAAGTCCCAAAATTATGCAAGCTTTTACATTCCTATGATGTTTGCAAAAAAGTAGTGCAACATCCCGCTATGTCGCCTATTGGGGAACTGTTATACGAATGGATACTTTACTGTTTTCCAGCGTAAACAAAAAAAATACTGGAAATGCAATTTTTGCTTCCACAGGGAAAGCCACCCAACTTAACAGCAACGATCGATGCAGAAATTCTGGATCCCACTGCGCATTTATTCTTTGTTATTTCGATTTGGCTTAATGGACTCGTCGCAGTAAGCCTATGCATTTCTGGTCTCCCATCAATGCTATTAAATAGTGAAGAGCTTAAGCCATACATGGCGATCAATTGGAAGAAACGGTGAACCGAAATGAACTGCCCCTCATGGCTTACTAATGCTATCTATCTGGTAGGCATAAAGACGGCCAAGTTTTCTATATATATATATGCTAGATGCCTACGAGCAATAAAGATTATAGGGCCATTTGCTTGTTTGTATGCCCAGCATCTATCGCTTTTCTTGGAAAGAGACGTAATTGTCTTTCCTTCTTAGCTCCAGCAGCTATGTCGGACTTGGTCGTACAGCATTTGTTATTCCGCCACTTAAGGGTTGCTCCTAATTGCTCAGTTCCAATATCTCTAAATTATCTGCTTACATCCGAGCTTCTCCTTGAGTTCAAATTTTGAACCTTTTGATCTGTCCGCATTTAAAGGATTTGGTTTCATCCCTCCTCAATGCGCCCTTCTATTCTAGATCGCTTTGCGCCAGCGTTGAGCAAGGTCTTTCCATCGATCAAAACAACGCTGCGGAGATAAGGAATACGATTTCGGGGTTCAAGGTGGTAGAATGCAGGCTTAGGGTTAGACCCAATCTAAGCAAACATGCGCAGTTTCTGTCATTAAAAAACTAAACTCTCATCAACATTTATATCATCTCAAATGCTACGAGGTTTATGCAAAAACTTTTATCTCTCTTCTTATCGACTGCCGGCAACGGAAACAAAAGACGCGCAATTAGCCAAGATGGCCAAGTAAACAAAAAAATTCAAATGTTTGAATTTCTACAGTATGCCGAAAAAGATTCGCAGGTCTGGTACACCACTTAAAGCTAGTGTGATCATAAATTAATAGCGTCACGTCAAAATCTTACGCCAGTCTAAAAACAACCATAAAAGCAATTGACAGAAAATGAAAGAAAACTTTTTCGCGAATAATAATAAGACTTTCCGCTGAACGCGTCAGACAGGACGCGCTTTGGTCCCCAAAGCTAGCTACGTTTTCAATAAATGGGTTACCTCAGTAAAACGGAGGTGAAACCTTCTGTTAAAAAAATTAAAAGGCTGATTACAACCATTCATGCGACATCGTCGTGAGTTATGACGTCGAGAACAATACATAAGCATTTTTGCTTAATACGCGGTAAACATTTCGAAAGACCTACTAAGTGCCTATAACTGCCTCTCTGAGAGGACCAAGCTGAATCTACGTTACATCACGAACCCAGAATTCTTCTGCAAGATCAAAGCAATCTATTAGTACATGCCATTGATAAATCAATGCCGACGTTTACTTTCGTTCATTGAACTAGCTAGCCGAATAAGGCATTATTTTACTATACAGCGCAATGTCTGAAAATAAATCTCGAAGTAGATGCACGCGTAAAATTTCCCGCACTTTCGCTGACGGTGAAACGTTACTCGTCCTAGCCAAAAGTAAGGAAATTAGTAGCACTACAATCACACCATAAATATTAAACCGTCCTATTGCAGAGATTTCCAGAGCCTACATTTTAAGCGCATACACAGCATAGCAAAACGTCGGCAAAAGGTTTAAATTTACCAACAAATGGGACTGACGCGTTAGGATTGCAGGCAAAGAATTTTGTACATGATATACCCTTCTAAATATGCTACTTAGTATAAACACATTGCCAACAATCATCCCTTATACTTAAAACAACATAGAAACTAACAGTAAAACATAATGACTGACTTAGCATGGGAAAACAACTTACATAACTTCACCGTCTTCCAAGTTTGCCATTCGAGACTCGTTCGACGAAGGCAGAATGGCGGGAGCAAAAATTCTACCCGTCTGTTCGCTTTCGGGATCGTTGTTAAGTTCACTTTTTCCAAGCCCATCAGAATAAGATGCCAACACATCCGACACGCATTCCAAATGATGCAAAATTTGGTGAGTAAAGTCTTGTCGAGTAGCGGACTTTGACACTGCCTTTTCGGGATCGCCTGCCGAGGAATTGCCTTCGAAAAGATGGGCGTCCGAGGAAATTGCATCGTCAAAGGAAGTGCGCCTTGGAGAGCATAGTAAACTAGTGCTGCTGCTTTGGCCATTTTCGGCGTTAGCGGATATTAACGAAAAGGCAACATCCAAGGCGGCCTTCTCATCAATCAAGCCAGTATCACTGAGATAAGCAAACAATTTTGTGAAAATTCAAATTTTCAATATTACAGTACCCTTCGAAACTCTTTTGCTCCATCGAGGCGCATCCGTCGTCTACAAAGGATGAAAATCGTGTTTGTATGGAACCTTCCGGCGTAAGACGACGTTGACAAGAAGACTTCGCTTGCGAAGAGCTTTCCAAGCAAGATGATTCGAATTCCAAGCCACTTGTATCGCAGTCATTGGGATTGCCTTCTTCAATGGCGGGAGCCCAAACTTTTGTTTTTCTTACTCGACGTTGCTGCGATGTTGTCGGGCCTCTTTTGCATACATCGCTTAACTGGCAATACGTGCTAGTGTCTTCAGCTATTTCAGCCGTAGACACTTTAACTGCTCGGCTATCGTCTCCTACTTTGTCGTTCACGACGGATTCACAATCGGACGGTTTTGCATTGCGCGTTTCGTCTGCTACGCTTAGATATTGCTACAGCCGTAAAGCATTCAGCATATCATTAATACTACCAAAAACAAAGTAGTCAACGTACTCGACTGGCGTGCAGAAAGGTTGGCAAGGTATTAGCTCGTAGTAGCATTGAGGAAACGAGTTCCAACACCTTGAATAATTGATGACGTAAAACTGTTAATAAAATTTGGCAAGATGTCTTGCCTCATCGTCTCGCATCAAAGCGCGTTCTAGATAAAAGCGGATCCGCGTTTCTTTTGCAGCAATGATACTATTGAACAACCAAAATAGGCTTCTGTCGTTTATGGCACTTCTCAGCCATAGGCGAACTGAAGCAAAGGACAACCTAAGGAGCTCTCAACGGATACCATCCAACCTTTGTATTTTGTCGATTTGCCAACGGTACACTTGCGAAATAAGTCGATCTGCGAACGTGGCAAGAACTGCTTTATGAATGGCCAACATGTTACACGCGGGTTTTTTAAACTAAAACTCCAAATTACTTATTCTACTTAAATTTAAGAGGCGTACAACTTACCGATTCTCAAACAACCCATGCAACTCGTCAACAAGCTGGCTAAAGAGGACATAGTCATCAACGGTGACTCCTTCGTCACTATCCGATGGATTGGAGGCGTGGGACTTCAAAGCAATAATAAGAAAAACAGGGCCGTCAAAGGGCAGTATACCTCGAACAAAATCAAATGCAACTTGGCAACAAACGCCGCGCCTGGTATCACGGAACTATCGTCCTCCTCGGCATCACCGAGACCATAAAAGCTAAGTAGATGGTCAAAATCGACTGGCACCGATGGATAGATGAACATAACCAAACGGTGCGCAGTTAAGCAGACAGCGATGTCTCAAGTCATCAGTGCGTCGGAAAGTTCTTTAAAACTGCTTCACTGTGGCATCATAGCAACATGTTCGATGCAGAAACCATCGGCTGCTAACCTTTCAAGGCACTTGCATCACATTTTGACTTACGGTATGTGCCGACTAGAAAGAAAATTAAGCAGCTTAAGTTTAACGTATTTATAAGCCTACGTAACTGAACTTTACGTTTTCTAGGGGAAGAAGAGTCCAAAATAGGTGCTTTCTGCTTTTACTATTGCTTGTAAGGTTTAAAAAATTTCAGATACTTCACTGCTTACTTCGCGTGCTTACAAAGAGAAGGTGATATCAGTTATACTGACTGATGCAAAACTTCCCGATCTGCAAGAGAGGGCAGAAAATGTATTGCTCTTAGACGTGATTAAAATTAGCACATTCGCTTACAGCGAAAAGGCAAGATGATGCAAATGGATTTGTACCTGCAAATCAAGTTTGCTGTCTGACATGATTTCTCTAGTTCACATTCGCCTGGCGGCTCGCAGTTGCTCGGTGTTGACGAAGTGCCAGTGTGTAAGTTTCCCATTGTCTCTCAATTCTACTATTATTATTTTAATCTCGTTCTGCTCGGATGGATAACGCAATCTGCGGAATTCCAGTAACGTGCGGACTCTGCGTTCATGTAACTTCTTTTCTTCGAAGAAAAGCCCAACTCCATTCGGAAAGGGGTTCATTTGTCTGCTTGTTTCTATTAGTCCAAAGCTTTTTAGCCTAAAATGGAAATCATGCCAATTCTTTGTGTTTCTTCACTTGTATTCCTTATGATCATGTTTCAGCGTGCCAATACCTCCCATCTTAGTCATTGCTTCAAACTAGGCATCTCTGTTGGAAATCTTCTGAATAAACGCAGTCGTTGCCTTAGGTACGTTCCCTTTCAGCAAGTACTTTATAAGAAGTTCCATTGTGAATCCTTATGCTGAGACATGAGGCATTCAGAGCTTTGTTTCTTGTTCTTATGACAAAACTTATCTGTAGAAGTAAATTGTACGCATCTGCACAACCCAGTTGCTATCCTGAACTTCAACTTTGTCACTTAATCCAGTTTTCTTTGATCGATTCGCTTCTTGCTCAGCTGACGCGTTGTTGTCGTACTTTTCTTTCTTGCGCCATGGCAGAAGCTTTAAACTTGACTTAGTTGAATCATTAATATTTCTTTCTTGCCAAAATTGCAATTAATACTTATCCTTTTACGCAAAGCCGTTCAATTTTCAAAATGGTACAAGTGAAGCAGCCGGTTTGCTTGGTTGTGATCGACGGATGGGGTATAAGTCACCAATCGGATGGTAATATATAAAAATATTTGTTTGAGGTCTTATTTTTTCTTAATTTTGCCTTCAGGCAACGCCATTGAGCATGCAGCCACTCCGGTGATGGACCGTTTGAGCAAAGGAAACCACTCCGAGTTGGAGGCTCACGGATTGCACGTCGGTCTGCCGGAAGGTCTGATGGGCAATTCGGAAGTTGGCCATCTGAACATAGGCGCCGGCCGAGTCATTTACCAAGTAAGTGTTGCAAAAAAATAACTTGGTCGTCATACTCCTTAAATCTGCTATTTCAGGACATCGTACGTATAAATATGGCAGTGTCGAGCGGGAAAATAAAAGAAAACGAAACACTAGTAAAAGCTTGCAGCAATGCAAAGGCAAAAAATGGCCGAATTCATCTGCTTGGTTTGGTAAGCGATTCATTCAGGCGTACTGTCGTTCAAATATTTGATTTTCAGGTTAGCGATGGCGGCGTTCATTCGCATATCAACCATATGTACGGCCTGGTGGAAGCAATTAAGCATCACAAAGTGCCAAATTGCTTCATTCATTTCTTCTCCGATGGGAGGGACACTAGTCCAACGAGCGGAGGTTCGCAGCGCCGTATTAGATTACTCGTCGAGCGTAGCTTGCATTCTTAAGTTGGTTTCATCAATGACGTCCTGAATTTTGTCAAGAAGCAAAACTACGGCGTGCTTGCCACAATCGTTGGGCGCTACTATGCTATGGATCGCGACAAACGCTGGGAACGCAACATGGTCGCTTATGAAGGTCTCGTAGCCGGCGTTGGCGAGAAGACCACCGCTGACAAGATAATTGAAGTACTCTTTTGTCAACATTGTTTTCTGAGGGTTGAGCAAAGCAACAAATATTACCTTGCAAACAGATCGTTAAAGGAAGATATGCAAATAACGAGACGGACGAGTTCTTGAAACCAATAATCCTCAGCGATGAGGGTCGAATTAAAGGTTTGCCAAAGGGGGTCAGTTATTCAATAGGCGACCTTGTAATTTTTTTAGACAGCGATACAATGATCCTTTTCGACTATCGAGCAGACCGTATGAGGCAGCTGGCTGAGACATTCGGTTTGAAGCGAAACTTTGAGACAAAAGTTCCTCATCCTAAAGATCTTGTATGCAAATCGTTCTTACAGATCGTTGGCATATTTGAATTTACTCTTTGCTTAGCATATCTCCTGCATGACGCAATACAACAAAGACTTTCCGTTTCCTTTGCTTTTCCCTCCGGAATCGCATAAAAACGTTCTGGCCGAATGGTTGTCCTCCCAAGGATTGAAGCAGTTCCATTGTGCTGGTTTGCATATTCACAACCTCCTTAATTGGCTTATTCATGCTTTATTCATTCAGAAACTGAAAAATACGCGCACGTAACATTCTTTTTCAACGGGGGCCGTGAGGCTGCGTTCAATGAGGAGGAACGATGTATGATACCGTCTCCAAAAGTGGCCACGTACGATTTGTTGCCGGAGATGAGCAGTAAACAAGTTGGCGATAAGGTGACGCGTCTCCGTTGCCGACTGAGGTGCGAAACTTTCTCTTTCCTATTTTTTCAGATGGTTGAAATGGTGAAGTCCAAGAAGTATCCATTTGTAATGTGCAACTTCGCTCCACCGGACATGGTGGGTCACACTGGCGTTTACGAAGCGGCGGTGAAGGCTTGCGAGGCTACCGGTTAGCTATTGGAAAGCGGTTGGCACATTGTGCTTGCTAATATTCAAATTTCAGACCGAGCCATTGGACTAATAGAAAAGGCGTGCCAAGAGAGCGGCTATGTCCTCATGGTTACCGCCGACCATGGCAATGCGGAGAAAATGAAGGACGACAAGGGCGGCAAACATACCGCCCACACGTGCAACAAAGGTGCAATTTCAAATTTGAAATGGGCGCATGGAATTGCAATAACTTTCTTTTCAGTTCCTTTCCTTTCAACCGGAAGCAGGGTTTTGAAAACTGCGCTGCCGGATAGAGCTCCGGCTCTGTGCGACGTCGCACCGACAGTATTGGATCAAATGGGTTTGCCTATTCCAGCAGAAATGACGGGCAAATCGCTGTTGCAGTAGTCGTGAGTATTAATCGCAACGTCGAATTCCTTATAAAGGCATTTTTAGGTAGAAATTCTTCCCTACCCTTAGGGTAACTAGTTTTCCATCCTTAGGCTATGATATATCGTTAGTTCACAGTACCTATACTTTTCCTTTTCAAAATCTGGTGACGTCACGCAGCATGGGGAAGGCGTTTCAATTGTCTTTTAATGTTATGCAGGAAATGGACAGGCAACTTCGCTGTCCATTTCCGCATAATCAATAGTTTGTTTAAATTGACAACAGTGCATTCTCATTTGCATAGGTGAATTAGAATAATGAATTAGGTAGATTGGAATAAAGTGAATGGACTAGTCCACTTATTCTCAAGTCTTGGTCTCCTTGTTGTTGTTCTCTTCGTGTAGCTACCAGATGAAGTTGTCACTTGACCCTGATTTGATAATGCGTTTTGTTAGTTTAAGTTCGTCTGGTTGCGACTGCCGTGCAATAAATTCCAAATGATCATTTTTGAATAGTGTTGCGTATTTGTTCCCTGGAAAATAATAAATTGTGTCTGAATGCTCAGGTTTGGAACGACCGTGTCAAATTCAGTGCGCAGGCTTGCTTTGCGTTACTATTGTAACGGTAGTTACATGAGCATACTTTTTTTTAAATTCTACAGTATACTTTTGAAATGCTTTGTTCCGAAGGCTCTGCCATTTCTGCACTTTAAAGAAAAGTTTTGACGGAAGCACATTCCCTTAATTCATAGGTGGATATCCAACGCCTTATTTGAAGTTCTAATTCCTTCGTCAGCATAATAAAGTTGTCAATTATTTTATTTTACTAAACATTATTGTTAGAAACTTTGCGTATTTCTGAGATAACAATAAAGCTACTCTATATTTCAAGAAGGTGGATCGAATCTGTAATGCCCAAAGCAGAGAGTTTTAAATTGTAGAAAGACGAACGAATAAGCTCTGCCGTAAGTACGGCCGAGTACGTTCCATTGAGTGCTCTACATCTTAGTTCGGCGGGTCTTCTTGCTTTGACTAATTTACTCTTGGAAAAAAAGTCTAATGGCAAGTCATTAACATGACAACGCCTCTTGAGCGTTGTCGTTTACAAGATGAAACATGCTGTTGACTCACTATTCCTTTTCCATTCAGCTTTTGATTTAAATTTGCATATGAATGTTTTCTCGACTTTGAATGAAAAAAACTATTGCCTGCCACTAGTTTCAAGGTGAATAGTGGAGAAGAAACTTAATTTGTACGTAACTTTTCATTAACTTTCGTAGGGCCGTTCTTGCCTTAACCAAATGGCACTATGAACGAACTCCGTCACGCACGGACTAGTCTAATTGACCAGTTTTCAATGAATGCTGTATGGGGGCTGTCTTTTTCTAACGCGCAATTTCCAGTGCTAATATTATTGCATCTGGCGCGCCAGCTAACATTTAGAAGTCGTAAATAGCCTAAAAGCTTCAGCTGGAATTTTTATTGCGAGCTCTGCTCGTGCTGTAGGTCTTTTGCGCTTTTCTGCGTTCATTGACAAATAATGAATCGCGGGGAGTACGTATTTGATATTTCGTAAAATGTCACCTACTATCTATCCGTCCATTCATCTGCTTGTGGAACATCTCCAAAGGGGAGAATCACAAATGGCAAAAAGTGATGCCTATTTCTGACGTGTTCTCTACGGCTACGCGGTCAACGAACAGCTACGTTTTCTTCTTATTGATTTGAAAGCTCAGTATTCAATTACAAAGATTTTAATTTTAATTTAATCTTTGTACTCCGTGAAAATATTTGAAAGTTGCAGCTGCATACCAACTTGCCGGATAGTTTTCCGTACCACAGAAATAAACCCTTACTTAAGCGTATGAATGAATCATCCATCGATTCACTGCGGCCTTTGTCTTCATTGATCATTTCTACCTCAGTAAAGCTAGTTTGTCTGACCGAGCGTACGTGCTGGTTTCCAAGTTCAATGAACGGTAGTTTTTCTCGTTCATTCCATCTGGCAATCTCAGCTACTCAAAGGGCATGAACGGTCATGATCAATGTTTGGTTTTGCCTTGCATTGATAAGTAATAAACCGTAATTCATTGCAATGACGATAAGTGAATATAATATCACTGCCAAGTTATCTATTTTTGTTTTTCTCCATTTAAGGCTAATATTTTGTAACTATATACAGTAAGCGTTATTAGACTTTAAATCAACTTCTGTATTCTCGGGCTGACGCCCTTATGTTGATCCTTTATGATTAAAGCACAGTGTGACCTGTAAAAGTTCTAATAGTTACCATTTGCATCTTAGTAAGGTGCTAACAAAGTCTTCAGCGTGATGCAGTTGCCCTCCTCACTGTTCTGCTTTCGTCCTTTACCAATGCCGATGTGCTCAAGGTCATTGAAGAGCAGCAACTTGTTCGGCTCGTAAGGAATTCACTGAACTAACGTTCATGAAGGCTTAATGTTTCGGTCGCCATTTTTGTGAACTGCGCCGAGTGCTTTATATGAACCGTCTAACGTTTACTGTCAATAAAACAGCAGCCTTTGATGGCTGAAAAATAAAAAAAATTCAATTCTGTACTTTTGCCGAACGTGATGACGTCAAGGAAGCTCGTAGGGACGTTGGGCTTTTAATTTTGGTAAATTCAAAAGAGTAACTGCGGTAGGCCACTGCTGAATAATTATTTCACATATACAGGCGAAATGTTAGTAGTATCTCTCGCTCGAGCTCTGAATCTTAGTTGGTTGCTTATGCTGTGTTTCGCAAAGGCGTTCATTGCCGATAAACGTGACGTCATTTTTTAAACCAAACGTGCGCCTTAATCACTACGTGTATTTTGCAAGGAAGTCTACGGTGTGCGAAGGATTGGCGATTGGTTGGCCTACGTCGTTGAAAGTATACTTTTTCAGCCACGCAGAAGTAAACATACACGCGCCCAACGCTGCCGGAAACGCGTCAATAAGCAACATCGATCTGGTGCGTCGGGAGACTTATAAATTTCAACGATCGCGAAACCATTGGGAACATCTTCATTTTCGTCAATTGTGAGCTTTTAAAAAAAGTGCCTACGCGAGCATCCAAATCTTTTTTTTGCAACTTTGGCGATTCCTTTGGTTTTCGTGACTTCGTGTCTTCAAAGGCTAAAAACGCTTTTAACGGGATAAATTTTCTTATTTGCTATTCCACCTTTGCAAAGCAAATCAATATCGAGCTATTTATGACATCTCTTTCGCAGTGTTTTTTCCCGCCCGTCTGAAACCTTGATTACTGTTAATTAAGGAGCTGGTCGATACTAGAGACAGTAAGCGAAAAACGCGACCGCGCTTCAATTAAGACAATCTACAAAACTTCCCTTCTTTTCGAGTAGATATTGCAAATCAATGCCGCGGTCAATCGTTAGTCGTCTCCTGCTTTACTGAACGTAAAAGAGGTTTTGAAAATGTCTTACTTTTCAAAAAGCTGTATTCAGCGTCATTTGCGTGCCAACTGTGCACGTTTCGTTATTCACGAAAAGCGAATTGGAGCCGTTAGACTTTCAAAGGTATTGTGCAGACAGAACAAAAAAACCAGATCATCAACGTGAATGCCGTTTTAAATGAAACTGCAACTTTTAAACTCTCAACAAAGATGAACAAGCTGTATTTCAATTACTGCTCATTAAAATGCAGCATGGAAAGTTGGCCATGTTTTCATTTTATTTTATGAACTTTCTGTAGCTTACAAAATTATCGTGAACTACAGATCTGCGGCGTATTCGAAATTTTAGTGCGTACGATTGCACAGTAAGATGAAAAGGACAGTACGACCGACGGATGTTCATAATTTAGCTTCCGCATGGTCGATACAAATCTAAAAGTGACCACATCCCAGCGTTAAGGAAAGCATTGAGTCGCAAGAAAGTTGGAATTCACGTAGGCATAGCAAAGGATGCGACAGCTATTGTTAAGAACGCTCTCGAGACCCATTATGTTCAAGTGCACGCTAAGTGATGGAACCTCGTCCGCAGAGTCAAGCTGAATGCGTTAACTTGTCCTACTTCGGATTAAACTGTTTATTCACAACCTGTTCCGTGCCTGTCTACCTCTATGTTGCAATAATAAAATGCGTTCAGCTTAGTTTTTTAATGCCTCCGCTCAACGCCATTCCCTTTGACAGAACACGGCAATTTCCCCACCTTTCTAACGCCACCAATTCAAAAGTGTGACGTCATCGCAGCCTCTTCACGTTGAGCTTTGCAAGCCAACTTTTCTGCAGTTGTTTCCACGCTGCACGAAGTTTTCTTAAATGGAGTAAACTAACAAATTCGTTTCAGTCTAAACGCTCACAGGAAAGTGAGAATTGTTATTTTCCTTTCCGGAGGCTGAGAAGTAAATGGAATCGTTCCAATGGCCATAACGTCCGAATAGGCATTTCTGTCGTTAACAGAATTTTAGTAACTACATGACTATCATTATTTTTTTACAGTTAGCGGCATTATGGCGAAGTAAACAATAGGTAGCGTGCAGTGCAAGACATGTTTAGCTTAGCAGTGGCTGTCGCTGTAAATCTGACAACAAATAAACTCTAATATACCATTCAAGACTTGGGGAAACCAATTTTTAGTATATTAATGTAACATTCCTTCGCGCTGCAAACAGTGGGGTCTTCGTTCAGCTCGATTTGCTACCTTACGGTACGAAGAAACTATGCAAATTTAAAAAATGGTATGCCTCCTAATGCAATTTCGAACTTCATTGAACATAAACTGCTCCAACGTTTTCTCGCTCTGATGCGACCCACATTTTGACGAACGATGCCTCTGGAACCTGCTATAGACCAAAATATTCGCTCTAACGTCTGAGATGGGTGCATCTGTTCCGTAGGTGCCGGCTATCTTAAGCTGAGGGCAAAAAGCGCATACTCTTTCGCCCTCGCTCGAACCAAATAAATCAGCAAGCTGAATAGAGACAGAACGACTCTTTGAAATTTCTATTTGAGCGCTGTTGGTCACTTTGCCAAACTTCAGCCTCGCTTGCCGTTCTTGCTGCTTATCTTTTGAAAATTTGAAATTTAATACGGGTGACAACGCTCGTTCGGTAGATGTACGTTTCCTTTCTCCTTTAAATTATTTTATTCATAACGAAGAAAAACAAACTACCGAAGTTTGCTGTTCGGCCGGGACATAGCACCTCATTATAATTTGTTGCAGTCCAAGAGTTGACGCAATCTGCTCAGGAAGGTATTTTGAACCACAGTATTTTCGAATAATGTTTCTACGCTTTGATATTTGATAGTCGGAAACAGCAGCCGGCAAGTTGCCTCCGACAAATTTTGCTTGCATATCTTTGGGGAAAAAGCCAAGCTCACGTCGACGCATAAAAACGAAAATTTGCCGCGTGACAGTTGACGAGTTTAAATTCGCTTACAATCTGCCTTCAGCAGAAGCTTTGCGGTGGAAGCCGCAGCGAAAAGGCCTGATCAATGACGAACTATGACGTTGGAAAATGATGATGACGACCGCGTAAACACAGCCGTTTGTCACGTTTTGTCAGGCGGACACAATTGGCTTTTGTCATTAAATTTTTGATAAACAGAAGTGATCATAACGACTTGGCCGCACGGAGACCATGTCAACAGACGCGCTCTGGCAGGCAAGGAAATTTTTTTTTTTGGAAGCAAATCGTATGACGTTTCAAAGGAAAAGTGCTAATCGAAGGCGCCAGAAGGGCTTTTTTTTACGATCAGCTTTTGATTTAGTCTACAAATATGGGATCAATGGGAGTACTGCAGTGTTTAAAGGCGGTTTTCTCCAGCCGAAATGCACTGTATTGGCAAAAAACTAGCCTACAGTAATTCAAATATAGTGCGCTCAGGCACGCGATTTTGAGAAAATGAGCTGCCTACGGTGAGTTCCATGAACTTGGGCTAGCTAACAAGCCCGACCGCTGGTCAATGCGTAAACAACTTCGTTGCAAGGGTGGTCAACCTGCAGCGACACTTAAATGACTTGTCATAAAAACGAGACTGAACAAGTTTCGCGAGGTTACCCCCCGCCGCCGATCTTCAATGTACGGATCGTTTCGGCGCTCTGTGCGCCCATTTGCTCAACGCACAAGCGCTTTGGAGCACTTTTTGCCCAAACAGAGTATTGGACATGCCGCTTAAAGCCTATTCTAGCATCGATTGCGTCGACTTGAGTCCCGGGCAGCCATTTGTCAGAACAAAGGCAAATGTTTCAGACGGCAAAACCAACAGAAGATGAATGTCAGCTGCTAGCGCTGCAGTAAAACGAGCTGCGCACAGACTTCGGCCACATCTGGTATGCCGCTTCGTTCCGCCGGTTGCGCTAACGTGGTCGCTGCTGTCGTCATGCGTCTGAGCAATGCTGACTGGTCGGTCCTGCTGACTGCTGCAGACTAAATCGTTTTCAAAGCTCGTGTTCGTCAAACCAGCTGTCAGTTGTCGGCAGTCGTATTGCTGGTCGGTCTGCCGCTGAGTAAGGTAGGGTGTTCAGCATTCTCTTTTGAAGCGTCTCCCTTTCGTCATTCGTTCACCTTTTCTTGCAGGAAGCGTCAACAACCATGACTACGCGAGAAACGAAGATTCCAATACAGAAGAGCGACTACCATGTTGTAGACCGAGAGTTCGACAGTATGCGAGAACGGTTCGAGGCCGAGATGCGAAGGGTCGAGGAAGAGATGACCCGTTTAAGAAGAGAGTTCGAGCACTACACGCCTCGTATGTCTCCGCCTAAGGGCCAGATCGATCATGATCCATTCTTCCCTACGTCTACGGGCGGCGCCCCACCGGCTTTGAAACAGTACGATCCTTATTTTGACAGCATTAATTCACCGCTGATTCGCGACGAGTCGGACGGAAAAACTTTGCGACTCAGATTTGACGTATCCCAGTATAAACCGGAGGAGGTGAATGTCAAAACTGTGGACAATCGCCTGTTGGTCCATGCAAAGCATGAGGAGAAGAGCCAGCAGCGCAGTGTCTTCCGCGAGTACAACCAAGAGTTCATGTTGCCACGAGGCACCGATCCAGAGTTGATCACGAGCACGCTGTCCGTTGACGGTATACTAACTGTACAAGCACCCTTACCGGCCATAGAGGCTCCACCGTCGAGTGGCCGTGTGCCAATAACGCAGAGATGAGGAGCAATCGCGAGAGGGCGGGTGCATTGGTAATGGCGAACAGTGGTTTTCATCTCTGCGTCTCTGTCCCCCCGTTTCGAAAGCACGAACTTTTCCACCTTTTCTTTTTGCTTACTTCCGCTGAGAGAGGTACCACTTTCTCTTTTCTCTTTTCAACTCGTGCGCATGAACTTGTCCTCCTCACTATTGTCCATTTTGTGAAGCGCGAACGACCCGCTCGCGTTTCGTCTCTTTCTGCTTGCACGGATTAAATTTTGGCACCCTATTCACCATGTTCAGCGTTCCGAGACGTTGAGATGAGTCGTTACTTGTTTTTCTCGTAAAACACTTAGTTGCAAAGTTGACGCGCTGACTCATCATCGTTCAGGTTGCTAGACGACCGTAACTTTAATCCGTAGCAGTCATCAGTTGACCCGTACTGTTCGCTTGGACTCGTCCTTGGCATCACGATAACGGAATGCGGTCATCAAAGGGACAAAACAAAAGTGTCTCTCCAAGTCTCACGGCTCCTCGTGACTGTTGGTCAACATTTGGTCGTCTTGGACGAGTAGGTCTCGCAAAGTTTGTTTACGAACGACACTGGGCGTACTATCGTCGCGATGGAACAAACCGTGCAGCTGCTTCATGACAGCGTTAAGGCGAAGTTAAGCTTAAGCCTATGTTTTCATGTGCGTCTAATTAAGATGCACATTTTAAGTCAAGAAAGGACATTTCACCAACAGTGAACTTCCGGTGTCTTAGCCGTTCAGGTGCGCTTCTAGGCGACGCTATGTTAAGAAGGGACGTCGTGGAAGAAGAAGAAGAAGAATTCATTTTGTCCCCAATTTGTCAGATCCAAGTGAAAACATCTTTTGGCGTCGTAAATTGACTTTCGAACGAGTTTGCGCTATTTATGCAAAAATCCGGTTGCAGCCGACTGGCCGCCCAAGCTTTGCGTCAGCATTCTCCGTACAGCGAGCATACGCTTCAAGGGAACGCGTACGCGACGAACATTTCAAAAAAGAAGACGCTTTCGCAGTTTCAAAAAAAATTTGCATATTCACCTTCAAGATAACATTGATGGTTAGATAAGAGAAGAGTGCAATTGCAGCAGAGTCGTCTTTGAAGCGAAAAATAAGGCCGTTGCACCGCCTTGAATGGCGAAGCGCATTTTCGTGCGTGAACTTGTCGAAAACAAATTAAGCAAACTAGTAAAACGAAAACTACGCGAGCTTACCATAGGCTACTTTTACGTTGACGAATTCCTGAAGGGATCGCAATGATCGAAAACGTATGAAATTTCGCCTTGTCAAAGCTTCGGCTTCGATCATTCCGGCGACGCTTAGTTTGAAAATTGATTTTGCATACCGTTGCGCAAAGGGAGACGCTGCCATCGACTGACGTCATCGTTTGGCTTAGTAGACGAGCTGACAAAAATTCCATTTTCGTGGCATCAGCGCTCGAGCTTTTCACTATTTACCTTCTCCTAAGCGTTGTTGTGTTTTCACTGTTAGGATCACGTTCAGTACGCTTGTTGTGGAAAAACGGAGCGCCCGAATGTCACGCGATTCGCGTATGTAAACTAGTCACTTTGTTTGCTTTTTAAAAACTGCAGTACAGAAAATAAACTGTGCCTTTCAGGCGCTACAATTTGCCTATATAGCTCATGCTGCACGTCTTACAGTAACTTTTAAAAGATTCAAATTCTCTTGGAGTGTTTCAACTTGATTACTGCGTTTCCCTTGGGTTTCGTCCCAGCGTAATTTGTCCGCTCAAAATTACCACGAAGGCCTTTGCAAGCTTGGAGGTTGACACAAAATGTTTTCAGCGGCGAAATTTTGAATAAAGCTTTAATTTTTCACGGCACCATTAGTTCGATGACGCCACCGAACATGCGAGTGCGTGGTCGTTTAATAGCAGAGTTTTGGCGCTGAAACGTCTTGACGCGATAGGGCCTGTTTTGTACCACTTAGTCCCACTGCGCAGTTTTTATAGCGGTGGCATTTCCTAAGTTGACTTGACGCGACTGGGTTTAAGGTGAAGGTGAGCAATACAAGTTTAACCGGCTTTGCCTAAGCGATTAAACCTTTTGCTCAAATTTAAGAGACCCTGCTGCCTCGTTGAGACATGTCTAGAAAAAGCAGAACAGGTTCACTTGACACAGCTGAACTTAAGCTTAGAGTTATGGGTGTTACCAGTTAGCTCAGAAGCTTATACACGCGAGTCGTTCTTTGCATCTAAGCAAAAGCGCAGCAAACCGTATGCGTTAAAATTTTGTGAACGCATAAAGTTCAGAAACCACTTTCTGCCGTTTTCCACAGGCGTTTTGCTGCAAGCTTCCCGTCTCTGTTCGCTATTGCCAACCTCACGCTGCTAGACGAGGTTTGGGCTTAGATTTACGGTAAGCGGCGAAAGTCGGCTGTGAAACGTCACGGCCCCTCCTCGGCTGGCTCTTCGATTTACCAAGAAGTAACTGAAGACTTCAACTGCGACTTTCGCTTCATCTTGAGCTGCTTTGAAGCTTACGTAGTCTTGGGCTTTCAAATCCGCTTTAAGCATCTATTTTTAGGATGTCCTGAAGCAAACAAATTTTTCCTAAAATTATTAATAGTTTCCTGTAGATAAGAAAAACAATTTATCTTGGCAAGCATTGACCGCTGCCTAGTTAATGCACTAACGAATTTATTAATAGCGTTTTTTCAGAAAAGGCAGCATTTGAGAAATGTGGAGCACTAAAATAATGGAGTAAACAAAGTTTGCTGTGCCTAGGAGAACAACAAGCGCGCTAAAACTTAAACTGAGCTCGTATGCTTACATGAATTGATAACATCAGAAACATTTTTGACAACGGAAAAGTGGCTGAAAATAAGGTAGATACTATCAGAAAAAGTGAAGAAGCAATACTGCTAAAGCAACAGGCGTAATTTTTTTTTGTTTTTGAAAGACTGAAAATTTTAGGCTTAATGATTGTCAAGTTTTTACTGTATTTTTTTATAGACGGAAAGCTAAATCACCTATTGTAATTGCATTGACAACCAAATTATTTATTATGCCTATTTCAACTGAGTGAGGTTAATGTGATGCCAGACGCAAATATCTGTTTGAGTGCTTCGGGTTTCTGTTGGCCTTATCTCGTAGCCTCTGCAGACTAGTACCGTCACTTCCCATTTCCTTTCGTATAACTTGAATTCGCTCAGGGAAGGTTTCTTGCGCAATATGACGCGATAAATATTTTAACGCAGAATCGCGAACGGGTAGATGCAGTTTGCAATCTATGCTTAGTTTCGTAGAGTGTTCCTTCGCCCGACGTGGGG
This sequence comes from Trichuris suis, assembly GCA_000797535.1. Classification (NCBI taxonomy): domain Eukaryota; kingdom Metazoa; phylum Nematoda; class Enoplea; order Trichinellida; family Trichuridae; genus Trichuris; species Trichuris suis. The sequence goes on along the minus strand of KN538388.1, from coordinate 252,983 downwards.
CTCGAACCCACGACCCTGGGATTAAGAGTCCCATGCTCTACCGACTGAGCTAGCCGGGCATGTCTTCCTGCGCGTATGGTGTTTGATGGTCCTTAACAAAGAAATCTTTTCTTCGTTTTCTCTTCTTTTTAAAACTGGTGTCCGTTTTTCAACTTCTCAAGAAAGCCGTCCTTTAAGGCCCATTGCCACTAATTCCACGCTTAAGACGGGAACAGATATTTCCCTGAAACTTCGCTAATTTAAATAAACGTTTACGGGTCGCACTTCTGCAAGCCATTATGAAATTAAACATGCCCGTAAGCAAGCGCTTCATTTTGGATGCAATTCATACACGAATTTGAAAAACGGAGCTGCCGGGACGGACTCTGCCCCATCGTCGCCCTTACCAATCAACATCATGAAACCAAGTTCCCGTTACCAAGGAACATCAATCTTCAAATATCAATTATGCTCTTTGAAACTACCGTAAACATTTCAAACTTTTTATTTTGTTTTTAGCTTGATTCTTTGCGTAGCAGTTGAGGTCATAATCAAATTAGCAGTACTTATTTCAGCACGTTCAAAGAGTCTCTTTTCAGAGGCTTGCGGGACAATTGATCCGGGCAGTTGTACCTGCGGATCCAATTGGTGCTTATACTGTCGACTTTTGACCAAACGGTACAAACCCGCGTCAGAAGATAAGAGTTGTCTTTTAGCATAGTCAGCAAAGACTCGATATGAAAACATATGTTCCTTTCGAAAACGTAGCCTGTTCTAGCTGCCGCTTAGAATTTTATAAGTTTTTTATGGGCACATAAGCTTCACTGATCACATTGAACATATAACTTCTCATACCGGGTGCGTATGTTCTTCATTGTATACGGGAAACAACTCGTTGAGTTGTTATAAACTTATTCTTTTATTTTTTTCATTTGTCCCTGAGCATCATTTACTTCGTGGACATTTTGTACTGGGCCGTTTGTCCGCTAACCATTCAAAGCCAGCAGGTGGCTTCTAGGCATTTAGTGCACGGTAGAAATGTTCGTCCTCAAGGCGGCACTGTTATTTCGAACTTAGGGGTCTACTGATCCGCGAATCTCGATCGCACATGAGCGCATTTGCATTGAAACGAAAGTGCTAAGGACTTCATTGTTTTATGCTTTCCTTTCTAGTATGAACGCGCGAGTTTAACGAAGCGTCGTTGTATAAAACTTCCTCATCCTTTCAATTTGCCGAAAGCATGACGTTGTTACGACACTGAACGGGTAGTCTTGACCACAAGAAGGAAAACGTATACACTCGTTACAAAAAGCCCGGTATTCAAGTACAGTGTTTCATTTCGCCAAAAATAATGTGAGTTTATGAATACGCGTAGCACTCGTACGGGACAATAAGGGCAGAACAGGATAACCAGCACTTATCGGAAAAGAACCTGCATTTTATGAGCTACGGTAGGTTGCTTGCGTGGCTGCGGGAAACAAGGCTCGACTTGCGTGTTTTATTAATCATATAGAGATTGCTCATGATGGTATGTTGACATTCCCTATTGCCTTGGCATGACGCGAAAGGTTACAAAGACAACTAAGTCGCACGTGCTATTAATACATATCCCAACTGGTTCGTCGTTGAGCTGTCCAGAGGTTGCTGCTGGCCTTAGTGAACCACTTACAGAGAAGAATACTTCAACTTAACTTCCTCGGCAGAAAACCAAATTAAAACGCTAATATGCCTGGATGTTGACGCAATAAAACCCGAATTCGATTTTTACATTTCACCGTTGTCACTGAAAAAACCACAGGTTTATATAGGCGCGCAAGGCTGGGCAGTATGAAACTGAAAATCAAACTGAAATGAATAATGCAGCTGCGCTGTAATCAATACCAACCCAACTAAGCTAATTGCTACTCAGTTTCAATCCTCTACTCGACGTACTTAATATGAGAAGAACGCGACAAATTACGCATCGTCGATTGTAAACCACCTTTAGAAGCTGTACTTAACGACATCAAAAAAACCGTTCAATCAACGTCGTCCGTTGTTGGTCCCTTTTCCTCTTGATTCTGTGTGCCAGCATTAGCGCCACCCTGCGCGCCACCTGGGGGCATGAACTTCGTTTTCATCAAATTTAGAAGAGAAGCAAACTTCGGATTGTTCATATATTTGAACATATTGCCCGGATTGGCCATTATGTCTTGAAACGCGGGCGCCAGTTCGGGATCCTAAAGTTGTCACGATTTATACCAACAAAGTTCCCTAGCATTCAGTGGTACTTGGAAGATCTTCAGAAGTTCCGGATCGGAGAACAAACCGCCAAGATTCGGCATGGAAGATGGCTCCTCCGGTTTTTTCGCTTCGCCGTCAGCCTACAAAAATAAATGATATGCAGGCAAGGACGAGCAGAAATTCAAATTTCAAATAGCAGAATGGAACTGATAGCAAAAGAACGCCAGCTGCGGCAGCAAAGGCGCACCTTTTCGCGTTTCGCTTGTTCCTCCGCTGCTTTTCGATATCTCTCCTCTTGTCTGGCTTTTCTGTCATCAGCTTTCCTTTCCAGCTTGCGCTTATGTTCCATCAACTTCTTTGCCTAAAAGTTAACTCATTAATAAATTTCCGAATGAACTAAAGCATTTAAGGAAGAAGAAATAAGGCAAAAATTCCCAAGTGTAAGAATATTCAAATTAATGAAAATTTCGCTAAATATGCATACCGTTGTATACTCCCTGACGCTTTACCGATTACTGTCAATAGATATGCATGTGAATACAAGGCGCATCGTAACGGACCATAATACGCAGTTTGCTCATGGTACCACTACGTAACCGAACCCCATTTTAAAGATAAGATATAAGATAACGTTTCTCAAAGCAATGCCTTTGAAGGCAGCGCATCTTTTTGCTTCATGGTAGCTCGTGAGCGTACTTCCAACTCAACATTTCATATTCCCGCTATGTAGATCTCAGATATGTTAAATTGCCGACTCTCCTACGTATTTGCACTTTCATTTTTGATAGCACTTGCGCGTCTTACATTTTATCCAACTCATCCAGAGGTCGCTTTGTGCACTCTTGATTAAATCAACTTCTGAGCGGCTGCGATGGTCGTCAAGCTTGTTGCGAACTAATTTATAATTTTTCTACCATATCAGTTGAAGGAATTTAAAACTTACGCTCATTCCGATCTACCAGAAAAGATCTCTGCAGCATTACGTGTAACAAATTCTACGCGTCGCCTAAAGCGCAACGAAAAGACATTGCGCATTCTGCCGCTTTAAATAATTACAATAGGGTCAATCCCGAAAGACGAAAATGCTGAATCACCAAAGTTGACTGCTTTTCCCTGTTCCTCACAGCTGGTATACGTCGCCCAAGCCTAAACCAAAACATAAGGATTATATATATATACATGATTGTTCCCCATTCTTGGTTTAGGCTTTTGTGGCGTACAACAACTGCAACGAACAGGAGGAAGCAGTTAGCTTTGGTTATTCGGGGTTTCGGGCCGAGCCGCTACAATATTCTTACATAAAAGCACAGGGCTACGTAACGGCGCACTCGGTAGTTAGGAAAACTGGAATGCACATTTCCATAAAAGGATAAAATAGGAAACGACGAATAAAAAGTGATCTTTAGACTTCAGGCTTAGCCGAGAGCAAAAAATTTCCACTTCAAAGTTAAGCGTCCTACTTTGGCAGCTATGACGCATTGCCGATAATATATTTGCAGTGTTTATGTTTATTTTTCTTTTGCATAGTTAATCCTTCACATCAGTCGCGTGGCAAAAACACAACGAACTCTTTTATTTCCAATTTTACACCTCGCTACGCGCTGCCGTCCAACAAAGTAAACAATCAATCGAGCTAACGCAAGAAGCGTAGAAACAAGTTTTCTAATTATCAATACTTTTTCCACTGCATTACGTCATCGCTTATCGCTGTTATTACGTCACTGCCCCACTATATACAGAGTAGATTAAACAAGACCGTACTTCTCCACGACGTCGTATGCTCCAATTAGGTTACGCTGCTTGAAATGACCTTTCCAACATTAAAGCTCTTCATGATGTTGCTTTAATAGGTCTCCTATGAGTGTAAATTAGGCTAGACGAGTTCACTTCAAACGGTACGCAACAAAGCAAGCACAAAGGTTGGACTTCGACTCCCATTTAGACTTAAAAGTTCCCTCTGTGCGTGCTTGTTAAGTTTGCAATCCCACTTTACTGAAAAGGTCGCAAAGCAACAAAAGCCATTTCAACACACTTTGTCAATTGGTTTTGGGGGACCCAAAAAAGAGCAAAAGGAGCAAAAGGAGCTCTGTTCCGGAAAACGCATAAAAGCGACAAGCCAACATAGCGGAGTACAGTCCAACTTGTCCAGGATTGTCAGGAAGACGTCTCCCTCTCCCTACGCTAAAAGAAGTACTACATAAACTATGCAAATAATAAAAAGCTATCAAACTAAGAGAAACGGCTCACTGGAAGAAAATGATTCATTAATCAGCTGCTTCAAGGGCGGCTGTCGCGTCAGCATTGCCTCTAACGAAGGGGACCATAAGGCTTCATGAAGTAACAAGAGATGACATGAAAACGAAAGCTTAAATTGAGCAGATCATTTATATCTTGTCTCGTTGAAAGCTTCTGACGCGTTCTCTGGGCGCATAGGAAAGGTGGCGCTTCTGTTCGCATTTTAAAATGCTCTACGTGAAGTAAGCTGTAGCCAAAGAAACGCGTAACAGATACATTGGAGTAGGCGACAAGTAAACTTAGTGCCACCCCAAGCAGGCGCGAGTTCAATTCTTGAAGAAGCCGTCAAAGTAATTTTTTGAAAAAAACTACCCATTTCGAAATGTATACCGAAGTAAGAAAAAAAACTTTTAAACGAACAATGAGCGTCTAAAACTAAGAGGTCGCATGCCGGTGGCGCGAAATAATAAGCTTAACCACAAAATCGACGACCAACAAAATTCAAGCAAAGTGCAATGCAAACAAAGGAAGTGACGTTGAAGAACGATCCCAAGTTGCTGCTTATTATTCGAAACGCGTAGACTGGTCGGCTAAAAGGCAAACAGGGCGATTGCCAGCAAGTCAAAATTTAAGCATTACAAGTGGAGTTGTTGAAAGCCAATGGAACGACGGAAAAAATCCCCCCATTCACCACGTGCGCAACAGCCGTGCTCTGTCACACGCAACTTTGAGGGGAGGGCTTGCTGCCAGTCGAAGAGGAGGACGACGACGATGACAACGCTGGCAAAGTAAAAATAGCGAAAGCATTTCGCGAGATGCCGGTTGCTGTCGGCAAAGACTGCAGGGCAATTGTCCAGGTGAAAACGCACTACGCTAACACCGCATGGCGGCGGCGGCGGTGGCAACGATGACGACCACAAGGCTCGAATACCGAAAAAAGAGGACCCATCTTCCTTGATAAGTACCAGTGGCACTTTGCTGCACGAGCTTTTTGGTCACAATGAGACTCGGAACCGTCGTCTACGCTCTTTTCCTACTGCTACTCAGTTGTTACATGCAAAGCGGGAGATCAATGAGAGCATATGGTCAGCGTTCATAATTAAGCGCACCTTAATGACAGCTGTCTTCTTTATATTTGCAGACAACAACCTACATCGAAGTACAAGAGATCGTAGTCACATTGAACGAATACTACTTGGTCCCGACGGTGCCGCCACGGACAATGCCGACCCTGCAACTCGAACGATACTGGAGCAGTTACGAAAAATATTTAGAGACAAAATCAAACCGATGCAAGACGAATTCCATTATCAGGATCTCTCGCGAAACATTATATCCGGTAAGCCCTTCTGGAAATCGTTGCCCCGCTGCTAAGGTAGTTTACGAATTGCAAAAAAAACAAAACGTAAGCGACTAATAGGTGCCAAAGCGAACTTAAAGGCTTTCGGGCAGCCGAAACAAATGGCCGTGCTTAGCAACGCTTGCCTAACGTCCGCTTAGCTCAGTTCCGGCCATCTAGACAACATTTGAACGAAGATTAAATGCTTCAACGTCAGCTAAAAAGACAACTTGGCGCTTTTCCCGCCTAAATGCTGAGAAATAATGGGACTTCACTTAAAGCGCGTAGCAATCAAGCAAACGTGATGGACGAATAGTCGAAACAGATGACTTTGACGAAATGCAACTAAAAGAATGCTTAAAAGACAACGCGCCATGTCAGCCTCAGGTGGTCCGGCCATTCGTCAGTAAATTTTAATATTCCATTCATTGCATGTTTTGAGAAGAGTCGATACTGACTAGTTGTACAAGAACCATGCAGACAAGTAGTAAACGGGTTAAAAGAAATGGACACCTCATTAACATACGTTACGCATAACCGTTAAGCCTTTACGTCTGCCGGACGGCAACAAGCGAACTAAGCCATTAGATATCGCTCGCTTATCTAATCTGAATTAATCCGCGAAGCATTTACGTGTCTGTACAGCTCTAGAACAGCTGAAGTTTGGCAGAAGTAAACATTCCAAGTCACTATTGCTACATTGTGTATCTTTTTACGAAATGTTGGCGCTGGATCTTTTCTTCGAATAAATAAGAGAAGCTTCACCTTGACATAGGCGCGATTACTGAACATGGAAGTTTAGCTTTTGAGTTGACCCACACTATACAGGCAGGCATCCTTTACGCATTTATGAAGCGGCAAGTCTACGTGACAAATTCCTTTTAAGAAAGGGCATATACGTCCTCTTTTCAACGAAAAGTCAGTTTTTATACTTTGTCGCTTAAACTGGCTTTTTCTGTTCGCATAAAGGCTATTCCAAAGAGACTATGCCCATACGGGGCTTAAGGTAGGGCGCTCTGACGCAAGGCCACTTCCTTCGCACCTGCGTTCGATTTCACGGGGTTAAACGCACTTTGCCCATTGACGTCGGAAGCTTATGACCGATCACCCTAAACAGCATTGCAAGTGGACGCAGGTGACTCAGGGTGTCACTACCCAACTTTAAGAGCAGTTTACTCTCCGCGTATTGCTTAGGCTAAAGCTTGCATAGGATACCTTGCTGCAAAATCCCACCAGACATGCATACTTAAAACAATTTCATTCAGAGTAAGGATTCGTCCTGTAGTTGTGGAGCATTTCGTTAATAATATGCAAAACTGACGTAAACCTTCGAAACAAAATACAGTAAGCTTATTTTGATTTGACGCGAGTTCAAGGAAACCAATTATCCAGCAACTACCCTATATGGTCGGCCAAAGATGACGAGCCCTCAGTCATCAGGACGCCAAAGGAAAGCTATTTACTTCTATCGATTGTTTTGAGCTAAATATGCAAGCAGAGATTGCTAAATCGCTTAGATATCCCAACGCTGTAAATAACGATGCACACGCGTTCGACGGAGTCGGGGAGCGGATATCAACGAAGCGAGTTCGCTACTCGCTGCTAAGCTTTTATCTGCCACGTGGTTTTCGAAACTAATCATATTCTTGCCTATTCATAAACGCTGGAATTGTTTTGACAAGTCGAAGGTGCAATGAAAAATCGATATGCCGTTAAGGGAATTTGAATTTTCAAAAAACCGTGTGTACACACTGACAATTTTAATCTGATACCTATTTTTTGCATGACTAAGTTACACGGATCCGAAAAGGCGAAAGCTGTGATTCAAGAAACAAAGGGAAAACACATAAAGGGAATTGCTGTAAACAAACACTTTACATAATTAACGACATAACAAAAACAAGTAGTATCTGAAGGTTACGGCGTTGCCATGCGGAGAAAATTTGACTTTCAAATTTTTTAAGAAAGCGACATCAATGCTGAGCCGATAGTGCTCGTCGTTGGTCCGTGGAGTACGGGAAAATCAACGCTCATCAAATACCTTCTCGGCATTGAGCACAAAACGCAAAGAATCAAAACGGGAACGGAGCCGAGCACCACCGACTTCCACGTTATGACCTACGGGAAAAGGCATCGCACCATGGATGGCGCCATGCTGATCGCTGATCAAAGCAAACCGTTCGGTTGGATGCAACAATTCGGCTCCTCCTTTTTGGAGCACCTCAAAGCAATCGAGCTACCCAAGGAGCTTCTTCGTCGCGTCACCATTATTGACACGCCGGGACTGGCGGAAAGTAGGCGCCCCAACGATAGGCGATACCCTTTCGATGACGTCATGGATCGTCTTATACAAAGATCCGACTTGATATTGATCGTTTTCGATCCCACAAAGCTGGACGCCGGCAAGGAGTTGGAAAACATGTTCGCAAAATTGAAAAAAAAGGAAAGCGCCCTCAAGTTCATTCTCAATAAGGCGGACACCGTCTCGACCGAAGACCTTGTACGCGTCTACGGAGCCCTTATGTGGTCCTTATCCAGCTTGTACAACGTAACTGAGCACCCGCGAATCTACATGGGCTCCTTTTGGTCAAAACCCATAGGAAATGAAGACCTCGGTCAACTCTTCTACGACGAGGAATCGCAAGTGCTTGAAGACATCCGTGAAGTTATTGAAAATAAGGTTCGCTACAAAATCGCCTCATTACGGCAGTACGCAATTCAAGTGAAAACGCACGCCCTCATTGTGGACAGTTTTGTCTGCGCCTATAGGCGCAAGAAGAGGTTGTTCTTTGACGACGAGCAACTGGCGGAAACGATTGTACAAAGGCCGCAGGAGAATGGCGTTTACAAACGGGCGCTCGCCAATCCGGACGTCAATGCGTACGATCTACCGTCGCATTCGGAGTACGCGAGATTTTTTGCTTTGAACAAATTGCAAAAGCAAAAGAGAATCAAGGACTATTGCTACTTGCTGATTGGTTGTCCCCAACTGGACAAGCTGAATAGCGCCATTAACGTCGACTTGCCAAGGTTGTTTACTCGAACTCAAAAAAGACTAGCGAAGGAACAACGCGACGCTAAACTTTTTGTTTACGAGCCTCAAACTCCTCTCGACCTGCCAAAAGAGGAAGTTCACGTCAAAGTGAAGGTTGGGCGGAAAAAAGGACGACCATCGACAAGCCATACAAGGCGGGAAGTAAAAAAGTCAAAGTCGCATCGCTTAAAAGCTACAACAGTCGAGGAAGAAGCACAAGAAGAGGAAATGCCCACCGAACCGACGCCAACAATCGAACCTCAAAGAATTTTGGAAAAGGAGGAAGTCAGCAGTGAAGTTACGATCGGTAGGAGTGCTTTTTATAATATCGTATTCGCTTACGAAATGATATTCGACGCAGAATCGGAAGAACAGGAGGCTGAAGAAAAGGAAACCTATCCTGCAAAACTGGAAACGCTTAAGCCAGAAATACCGAAACAGCCGGCCGAGCCACCAGGTAAGCTATGCTGTTAAAGTGTTCACTTCAGTCGGACCAAGATTTTAAGAGATATTTAAATTACCAACGAAGGTAAAGCCTGAACCGCCTAAGCAAACAACAATGGAACCTCCAAGCCCAAAAAAATGTCCCCTGTACAGAAAGACCTGCCAGCCTGCCGAGACAAAGACACAAGTTGTTCAAGAGGAGGCTCCGGTTGCTCAAATTCCAAAATGCCCAAAGTACAGGAAGACATGCGAGCCAAAGAAGGAGCCTCCTGTTGTTGTTCACGCTGAACAAAAGGTCAAATGCGTGAAGTATAGGAAAAGTTGCAACGCGACGTCGCCGCACGTGGAAACAAAGCCTACTTCAAAAAGTGTACCTGCCGACCATTTGCCGGTAGACCAGCCGAAATGCCCCAAGTACAGAAAGTCATGCAAGCAAGGTGAGGTAATGGCCCCAAAGGTTCCAACCCCGCTATCCAAAAGGCACCATCACCCGTCGCACGTAAAGTTAAGGAAAAGGTCGCCCAAGAAGCGTCTACGCGCTATTGAGAATGTCAAAAAGCACACGCCAAAAAAGGAAGTTGAGGCGGCCCTTAAGCCGCAGCCAGCTCCGGGCTGCATCAAGTACCGCAAGTCGTGCCAGGCTGGCGTGCCACCACCGCCAGCGCCGACGGAGCCACCGTCAACTGGGGAAACAACAAAGCGAAAACCAAAATGCCCACTGTACCGGAAGTCCTGCAACGCTACGCAATCGGAAGCTCGTTTGACCGTACAAGATGGGCCCCAATTGAAGCCAAACGCAAATGGCACCAACGTACAGCCAACTCGTTGTAACAAATATAGAATTTCTTGTAAAAAGCTTCAAGCCGAAATCGGCCTGGCTAGTTGAACCTGCGCGACAGGAAGTCTCGTTCCCTTCGTACAAGGTAGAAACTGAGAGCTCCGCTCAGCAGGTAAGCGAACAGCGTTTTTTTCTCTCCCTTGTTGCCGTGAGAATTTCCCTTGTCAACTAACCCTGTTCTGACCCGGTACGATTTCTCAGAAATAAACTTTGTGCCAACAAACAACGTCTCAAAACTAACAATGCAGCAAGCGTAACGTTACCGCACGAAAGAAGAACATAAAGGAAAGAAATATACACTGCGAAGGAAAGCAAAAACAGCCTATGAGAAATCAAAAAAACTGCGACTGATAGACTAATAATTACCCCTCCACTTTATCCACAAAGAGAAAAAATCGATAGCCCATTCTGTTATCCACCTAAAAGGCTACTACGCAGCCTCTCCAATTACCAGCGTACACTGATAATAGACTGCAAGTGTTTCGAAAGTTTTGTTTTTACTTTGTTACATCAAACAAGCCTACCCTGACTTGAAGTATGAGTAACAGGCTTGAGGATTACGGTAATTAAAATATAAAGAAAGAGTGACACAAGACGAACTTCTACTCTGTCATCTGAGCTTCCATTGCACTGTGAAAAGATTCACTCTTTACCAATGCTGCTCTTAAGTACAATCAATAGCAAATACATTTCAGCTCATTTTAAAAATAAATAGGACCACTTCACTTATGCAACAGCACCGAACGGAAGTGAGTAATCGACTTTACAAGCGCTCCTTGCAAGATAGAAGGAAATGTCTGTGTTATTTTAATATGCTGTATGCTCTGCCTAGGCATCATATAGAATGCCAAATAGTACTTAGGCAACGTGCGAATCGCATCTTCACAGACGAGACTGATTAGTCTTGCCACTTACGCCCCCGCAAAGCTACAGTGGTGACACCTGCGGGGCAAAGTGTTCTGTTTTCTCGCTACGATGTGGCTGTGCTGTCCTTATATTTTGCCTTACGCTCAGGCCAGGCAGAACACGACAGTCAGCAAGGTTCTGCGACCAAAGCACCCAATTCTTGTCGCATCCCTGTCGGGTATCCTGTTCCGCCTTAGCCTAAACCTACCGCAACATACAAGGAAAGTATAGTCAGCAGAGTAGCGAAAAAACAACCCACTTTGTTCCATAGGTGTCGCCACTGTAGGCTTGCAAGAGCATAGGTAAAAAGACTGGAATTTAATACAGTGCCTCCCAACCTTTTGCCCGCCATCGCCCCCTATTCTGGTTGGTCAATTTCGAACGCGCTCATTGGCTGGACCGGCGGACCGGACGGGGTGAAAGCGCGAAAGCAAGCATAGTGGGAATGCAACTTTATCTTACGCAGTACGCATAATAGCTGACCGGCGGGCCATACCTTCCTATGTCCTTCAACACGATGGCCCACGTGGGTCATGTGCCCGCCTTACTTCAAAAGTGCCCCATTGGTGATTTGCGCCCCCTGATTTCAAAAACGCCCCCGGAGGGCCCAAATCGCCCCCTCGGCAGCCCATCGCCCCCCTGGGGAGCGATATCGCCCATTTTGGGAAACACTGATTTAATGCTTTGCATAGGAAATGTGTAAAGTCTTAAGTGTCCATACATTGCCTAAGGATTTTGGGCGTTCTATATATTGCCTAGGCATCTGCACAATGCCTAGTTTCAAACATTGCCTGTAACATAAATAAATAAACATATATATATACATATATATATATCCTCAATAAGTATGCAATCAGTCATATTTGATTCTGGTCGAAGCATACTAGAATGGTTCTAGTATGCTTCGACCAGAATCGAATATGACTGATTGTATACTTATTGAGGATGACTTATGAACGGAGTAAAAGGGCTTACATTGGGTTCAACCTCTTTGAGCCACTGGAAAACTTCTTCATCGCAGTCCAGCTTGCTTGCCATGCATAAATCGTGATGGGCCTCCTCCCAACGACCGATTAGTCTATCGACCATGCAAGACAATGTTACACCGGAGCAAGTGGACAAAAAGAATACCTGTTAGCCCATCCGCGATACTTGTATAGCTGCGCCACGTTTGGATTTAGTGCAATTGCTTTGTCACAGTCTCGAATAGCTGCCACTGGTTTCTTCATCATTACCAAAATTCTGAAAATCCATTAAAGTACGAAAGTAGGAAAACGGAGAAGGCAAAGAACTTACCCAGCTCGCTTTGCGTGCAGCAATGCAGACCCGGGATTCAAACAAATCGCTTCCGTGTACAGTTTCAGCGCGCTTTCCAGATCGCCTAAAATAGCAATCCGTCGGCTTTGGTGGTATAATGCTAGCATACCGTTGTTGCTTGCTTCTACGGCAGCCCTTCGCTTTTCATCCGATTGTTCTAACATTTCTTCGGTCACCTGATATAACCAAATAAGGCCAATTAATTAAGCAGTGAGTAATAACGTCTTTTAACTTCGGCATTTGCGTCGCCAGCTGGTAGATCCATCCCTTCGTCAGGTTCAATCACGCCAGTGTTATCCAGTTCTACAAAGTCTTTTAACAGCTGCTCAAAACAATAGGCAAAGAGGATACCTATATCAGACTCTACTTCTTCCTCTTCCATTGGTTCATCCTCTTTGGGCTATATGGGAGTACGCTAAGCAAAACGTTATTATAAATTTCGTATGTACCTGAGCGGTGCTCTGTCCTGCGGGTGGAATGCGAGCTCCCAAGCTGAAATGGAAGACAAGTCAAACTACACTTTTCCAGAAAGCTTAAAAAGGCCATTTTGAACAAGATACTATGGATAATATTCAATGTAACGAAACGATTAAAAGAACTGTGCCAATGCCAACTGCTCATCGACTATATGGCAATTTCGAAACAGTATATCTCAGCCAGTTACCATAAACCCCCCTTTGATACCGTACCTTTCTAAATATTGACGATAGAACTGTAGTTCAGGAATATGCAGCATTTCTGGATTCTTTTGGCACAGGTCCACGAACGCTCGAAGAAGCTGAACTTGTTCATTGGTCGGCCTAGCCACAACCATGATGAAAAGTTAGACGAGATTAGCTGCAGTGCTAAAAGCAACCAATTAGCAATAATACAGAAAGACATAGTTAAGCAGACGAAGCTCAAAGACGAACATATTGCGAAAGGAAGCGGGGACCACTGTAGCCTGCCTATCCGGCCGCGGGATTCGTTACACTAAACGATACTGCGAAAAATTGAAGTTATCTTACACTATGAAATATCAGTTTTTGATTGATACTAACCGCCACGAGCTATGCCATGCCAGCATAACAAAAAGGAACAACGGAACTATTGCTGAAAAGCAGGAAGAAAATTCTAGCACCAATAGATAAACAACTGCAACCAGTCACCGTTTGCACGCAAAGCAAATACGCATAATTGCAAATCAAATCAAAAGCAATTCCAAATAATTCGCATGACGTGCAAAAATTCGGCAGAACACTCAAGTCACGCTTGCGGCCTTTGCTGAAGCACGCGGACAAGATAAAGACCGGAATGCATATTGATTAAGATTATTTTCAGCGTCAAAGCCGCTTAAAACAACCCCGGATGGTGTGCCATAAAGGCCAAATTGAGCTGCACGAGGGGGCCCACTTGTCTAGTGCCCCCTACTCGGAAAAACGATAGAATCATACGAAAACTGCTGCAGAATTACGCACTCGGATTATGTCACAAAACATACCGTAATATTAAGAGAAAGCAGGTTGTATCCATTTACATGCGACATTCAGCATGCATCATGCAGATATTACGAATGAGTCGTTTGTAATGAACTTCTAACAACAGTTGTTGCCATTATTATTTGGTTAGGATGCGAAATAAGGCCCGTGCACCCTTTAGCCATAAAACTTATCATTTTCTTTCGCGTAACTTCACTCTACATGCGAATATTAATCAAAGCTGAGCGTAAAAGGCTGTCTCAATGCTGATTCAATGCTTTTCTACCTCTTAGAACGAAAAAGCTTTAAATGCAGGCACAGTAGAGGGAGCACTTTCTTTCCGAAGACTGCACGCAAGGAGATAATGCAATGTCCTTTAGTACGGATAGTCGCATTTTCCTGCAGCAGCAGGAACTTGTGTTCGCCCGTCCTGTGCACATAAATGAAAGTAACAGTGCTTAAAATTGTCTTCTTAAGTCCATATTGTCTTTCAGGATAAAAAGGACGCGACCTCAGCTATTCTGATTTTAAATGCAACGAAATGACGTCCCATAGGTTACAGCTGCTTGCGCGTAACGCAGTCGCGGAAAGCGTGATTGAATCTTTGCATCTGCGCTAGCCGTTACTATAAAACAAAGTTTGAAACAACAGCAAATTCGGAAAATTGCCTAAAAGAACATAAATGGAAATTTTAACGTTCTCTTGAGTTTAACGAAGCGAAAAATCCCAAAACCTATCACCAGCCCAATTACTCCATACGGTATGACCACTTGATTTTCATTTTTCAAAAGGAGAAGTCGTGAGCTGTTT
>KN538388.1:224147-238301 GCA_000797535.1 Trichuris suis | reverse complement strand
TCAGTTGTTAGGCGTATCCTTTAATGGCCAGTTTGCCAAAACGACAAAGAACGGTTGCTCCGGATGAGAAAAAACTAATCGTCGTTTTAGAGAATGCGCAACTTGAGTCAGCAAAAGTAAACTTTCCTAAAATGTTGACGTGACATTTAAGCTGTTACTTCTTTCTCAGGTGGGAAACAGCTTGGAGCTTCTAGCAAGTCATAAGCATGCTAACTTCTTGCGCAAACTGAAAAGGGACCCAGCCGATTATCGTCCTGACATCACTCATCAAGTAAAGGCTGATTTTATGCTCGTTTTCACGGATAGGTGGTGCAGGTCAACCGTTGTTATGTTTTCCTCTATTTTGTGATTTGGATAGATGAATGTGTAAACTATCTTTCCGAATACTTAACTAAGCTCTGTGTAATGAATAACTATTTTCAGAGCCTTCTCATGCTACTTGACAGCCCGCTCAACAAGGCTGGCTTGCTTCAAATCTTTGTACGTACTGCTCGTAAAGCAATAATCGAAATTCATCCGCAAACTCGTATACCCCGTAATTACGACAGGTTCGCCGGTTTAATGGGTAAATTCCAACATTTTCCTTTAGTTGTTCCCATCAAGTGTTGGTTTTAGTGCAGTTGCTGAACAAACGGAGCATTCAAGCTTCCGAGTCATCTCAGACGCTCATGAAGGTATTGGCGGGAGAAAAAATTGCCACGGCTTAAAGCGTACACCTATTTTTAAGATTATCAAGAACCCGATTGAAAATTATTTACCAGTGGGTTCCAAAAAGTATTCGACCTCATCTCACGCGCCAAATTTGACTAACATCCGAAGCATTGTTCCCGACAACAAGCCCACCGTCATTGTCGTTGGGGCTGTCGCGCACGGTCAGGTTGGTTCCCTAAATTTCATTTTGCCCCTTTAAGGGAGCCCTCAACTTTCTCTTCTTGCAGGTCAAACCAGATTACTGTGAAGAAGAACTAAAAATAAGCAACTATTCCTTGTCAGCCGCGTTGGTCTGCGCGAAAATCTGCACCGCCTTCGAAGAAGCTTGGGGAATTTGTTAGTCGTTTCCTTGCTGCCATCTATCTTTGTTTTTGTTGAATAGACTCATATGGCAAATAAAGTCGAAAAATTTCGCCTTTTGCTGCGATAAACACTGCTTTATGAAATAAACAAATTGTGATACTTATATATATTTCAAATTTCATCTGTTTCTCAGCTGCACAGTCGTAGGGCTACTTTTGCTGAAATTGCAACGGCCATTTTGCAAACTGTAAGCTTATAGCAGCGCTTATTTTAAATTTACGTCTTAGCTTCTAGTGTGTAAGATGGTTAGGAGATTGAACAGCCGCTTCATTCTCTTGAAGGACGATTTACTAGAAACACCTGCATATATTCTTTTTTGTCGAGTCATACTGTATCGTGCGTAGAACCGTGTTCCTTAATAACTGCTACGAATACGAGTAACCCTCGTAGGCTTTATTTAATGTTCTTTCCTGCAGTGTTAAGAAATTGCATTTCATGGAACTCATATTCGTCACTTAAGCGAAAACAGTGTCTAGAATTTTTTGTAGAACGTTTTTGCGATCATAACCATGAAGACAAATACAGTGGAACCTCGATTATAACAACAATACTTGCCAGAGGATAGTTGTTATATCCGAATTTTTGTTATAATCGAGAGTCTGCTTACCCTACAAGTTTACCCTGTTTTCATGTACTTTGAGCTTCATTTTTTAAAGAAACCTGGCTGCATAACTGCTGAGTTCAAATTAACTATAACAGCACCAACAAAAATTTAATCTTTTTTCGGAAATTCTATGATTCGCGTTTGTTTCTGAGTAATCTCATGTTTCTATGCCGCGAGATCGCGGTCGTAACTTCCACATCATTCTGTCGTACTGTAACCTATTGTTCTCCTTAGCAAATTGTTATAATCGAGAGTTGTTAAGTTCGAGGTTGTTATAATCGAGGTTCCACTGTAACTCACCTAATTATTTCTTCATAAGCGCGGCTGATAAAGTGAATCGATGCAGTGACATTGCGTTCGGTTGCCTATTCTGTTTTTTAAAGGGAAACGCCCTTAGGAATCGAATAATTACAGAAGAACGATGCTCATGGGGGCCTAAAATGTAGTAGGCAATGATAATTAAGATTCAACAAAAGTTTATCCCGAACAAGTTAAGTTATAGCATCGTTTTTTACTACTTATTAAAATACACTTCATATAAAACATACACTGAATTTGATTCCGCTGAACAATCAGTCTACGCCATATGTCCTCGGAGATTTGTTTAACATTTGTAGGCCACCGAATAACCCTTTTTTTATTTTACTATGACTACAGTAAACAACGCTGCCTGAAGTCATTTCATACTGTAGCGGAGAGGTGGTCTTTTACTGTTTTGTGAAGAATGACTTAGCTAACCGAGCTTTTAGTGCCTGGTATTTAAAGCCTAGTAAATTTTCGATTGCTCTTTAGTAGATATTCATTCTATATGTGCGTGACTGGTTAAGCAATCTGTGCAACTTGCGGGGAGTTTGAGTTCTTCAAAGTATTGCGTCTTCGTTATTTAAAGTTACAATGACTGAGGAGAAGAAAAAGAAGAAGCCGCGAAGGAAGCCTGTGCGGAATAGTCCCCTTGGTAAGTCCGGACTAATGCGTTTCTCGAGAGCGCGAATGTACGAAAAGCGGGCTGTTTACAAAAGAATCAGTAAGAAGGTAGGATTCGTAAAGTTGAAGTTTTTCTTCTCACAACTTGCCTTTTTGAAGCCACCAGTTCGGGAAAAGAAAAAACCCACACAGCGGTACATCGTCAAACCTATTGGCGGCGACAAAAATGGGAAGAGGCGCAGAATTCTAAAGCGCAAACCTGTATGGTCACTCCGATGCTTGCTTGTTGATGTCCTAAGCGGGTTGTGTGTTTCGTTTAAGCCGAAGTTATATTCGGTCGTGCGAAAACGTCCGCGCAAAGAATTGGCACCAAAGAAGCTTTTCAAAAACCATGAACGTAAGTTAAAGCCATCACTTACTCCTGGGACTATTGTCATTACTCTTGCGGGACTCCATCGCGGTAAAGTGAGTAGTCCTTTGATGTTTTCTCCCCCGTGTTTGAGAATAAACTATTCAGCGTTGTGTTTTCTTAAAACAATTGAAAAGTGGTTTGCTTCTCGTGACTGGTAAGTCATTCATTTCCAAATTCTTACTACTGACTGACATATCCTTCGTTAAGGCCCGCTGAAGCTAAATGGCTGTCCTCTGCGTCGTATTAATCAGATTTACGTGATTGGTACTAAAACTAAGTTGGACCTCGGGGACTTCCGTGTTCCGAAAAACATTAATGATGAGTACTTCCGTCGCGTGAAAGCAAAGAAGCAAAAGAAGAATGAAGCAGATATCTTTGCAGTGAAGAAGGAGGTACTTTCCTCTTCAGTGTTTCTGTTTTGAAATTACAATTCCTTTCAGAGGTATAAGGTGTCCAAAGTTCGCAAACGTGATCAGGCTACGGTGGACAAGGCAATCTTTGCGGCCATCAAGAAAAGGGATGATAAACGAGAGATATGCGGTTACCTGGCTACACCTTGGGGTTTGCAAAAGGGTCAATTTCCCCATGAAATGGTGTTTTAAAAAATGATCCGTTTGTTAGCAGCAATAAACGAAAGTTCGGATTTTGTTTCTTCGCCACAAGTTTCTCTGTCTTAATTTTGTGGCAAAATAATTTTGACCACTAATGCCTTGCCTACAGCTCTTCTTATTATTCACATGATGGCGTATGCATCCTGAGAATATCAATCGTATACATTGCCACGCAGAGGCAGTAGTCAGGTTCTTTATCTTTGCCATTACAGTATGCATAAGCGCCTACTGTAGCTTTGATAACCATGTATCTTTGTGTTGCTTTTTCCTTCCTACTGAAGTGACCGACTCTTTCTACGCCATACTTGACTACTTTAGATTCCAATATACTTGGTTATCATTGTTTTACCGTAGTGTACTTTATAGTCTTGTGTGACACGAAGTGTTTATTTGTTAGCATGTGTTTTAAATTTTTTACTCGGCGGCGGGTCTCTTCCTCTATTTGCCCGCAAATAATACCGTACTCTGGCAATAATCAGGTTTGCTCTACTCGTAAACATACAGTAGGATAGACAACGTCGATTATGCGGGTACGCGCCTTCCCGTTATACTGTGACTTCGCCAGCCATCTTGTTCTGCCCTTACCTAAGCCTAAGCATAAACATAAGGCTTATATTTTGACTTAGGCTTACGCCAGGGCAAAACAGGATAGCCGACACGCTCGCCAGTAAAGGCAGAACAGGACGGCCACACGCTTAACAGAAAGGAACCGTGAATTTCTCAGAGATTACGCGCGAAAAATCAAAAATCGGAGTTGTTTGCCCTACTGTATGTTTACGAATAGTGCAAACCTGATTATCGTCAGGACTGCTGTATTGTTTGCGGGCATGGAGGAAGAGACCCTCGGGCTCTTTTTTTAATGCTATGCAGCTACACTGAAATGTCTTGCTTGTAAGGGCATTGTCCTCTGCCCAAAATAACAGACCTAATTCGCTACATATTGACAGTCGGAAGCCTGTTCATTGGCGACCTGTTTCCTGCCGTTTTGAACTTTTTCCGGTAGCTGTTGCCGATGTTTTAGGCAAACTGATTTCTCAAAGTGACCTGTAGATGCTCTAGCAAAGTGATGCTTCAGGTGAAATGAAATTAATTACCGAAATAGCCGTTTTCCGTCTGCGGCATACAAGTACTAGTTCTTTTAGCCTGAGAATCTTACATACTGTAGCAAATTGTCTGTCTTCTGAATTGATAGGAAGTTTTACGTGGCCTAGGTGTGATAATGAGAAGTTTGGATGTTAGCGTTTAATTGTTTCAAATTTTCTTACTGGTTCATTAAAATTCTTACATAACCTGTCTATAATAATATTTAATTATTAGTAACTACGCGGGAACTATTCATAAACTGCTGGATGTCCAATGTCTAGACCCGTGGTTCTGTCTGGACCGTCCGGATGTGGAAAGAGTACGATTTTGCAAAGAGTATTGCGAGAATATCCCGATCAATATGCTGTGTGTATTTCGCACACTACAAGAAAACCACGAGCGGGTGAGCGGCACGGCGTTGAGTATTATTTCACCACAAAAGCCGAGATGACAGAAGCAATAGAAAGAGGAGAGTTTCTTGAGCATGCCGAATTTGGCGGCAACTTGTACGGTACCAGTTTGGAATCGGTGCGTAGCATTCAACGAGCGGGAAAAAGATGCATTTTGGACATCGAAATCCAAGGTGTACGCGCGGTTCGCAAGAGCAAGCTAAACCCAATATGCGTATTGTTGAAACCACCTTCTATGGCAGTTTTAGAAAGTCGCCTGCGCGATCGTGGAACAGAGACGGAAGAGGCGATACAGAAGCGGCTCAACCTTGCCTTGAAAGACCTCAAAGCTGCCGAAGCGGAGTCTGAGCTCTTCGACTATGTTATCATTAACGATGACATCGATCAGGCTTATCGCGAACTCTGCAGCCTTCTTAGTTCGAAAGAATGACTACCGAATAGTGTACGACTTAGTCGCTTTGTTGAATTTCGTCTGCCAGGCTCATTCAAGCCGTCTTGACTTAGAGCTTTGCATCTTTAAACCTGACTTTAGAATGCTTTTGTGCCACTTAGGTGCGCGCATTGCTTCCTACATTGTAGAAACTGAAAATCACTTAAACTTGGCGTTGAGAATGCGGACTTTTCAAGATCGGTGTCAGGTCCCAGTGTTATTTACTTAGGGCATTACAGCATGCCACCTCAGACGGCATATTCTTGTAGTATTGGTTTATTCGGGTATCGCTTTGAGCTGTGTACTTGTTTTTAATTTCCCACATGATTTCTTCGTTGATAAAGGAGGCATATTTGAAGGTAGACTTTTTCGAAAAGAACTAATTAGCTATGTGCACTTTATGCTATTCGGTAGAACCAGTAAACCAAGATGATCACAAATAATGCACTACTGGGCGTTTTGACCCCGTGGACTTGGTTCACGCGACTAACTAGCGACCAAGCTCCCCACACTAGCTGGTATTGCTCGAAAAGCTGATCCTAAGCCCACTTGTGAAAAGCCTATTTATTCAACTTTCAAAATATCCCACAGCGAGGCAACGAAGTTGACAAATCTCTAATCGCTTAGTACAAAGCCGGTAAAGTTTGAAACTCTTGCTTTGCTTTAACTCAGTTGCGTGATGTCAGCTTGTTTTGGACAAAACTGCAAAAACTGGGCGCCATAAGGTAAAGTAGAGCAGGTTAATTTCGCGTCAAAACGTGCCTACGTCAAAGCTGGTACTCTTTCCTACGGTAATGGACCAAAGTAAACAATGAAATGCAGGTTCCATTCCGCTGTGATCCTCTCCTACCTTCAGCTAGGCCTAAACCGAGATAAGAGACTTATATTCAGGCTTAGGCTTAGGTAAGGTAGAGCAGAATGGCCAGCACGCTTCCCCTAACAAGGGCGAAGAAGGATGCCCGCACACATTTCACTGTTTACTTTTGTTGATTACTCATTTTAGCGTGGCTCTGGGCAACAAGACCCAGCAGGGTTAGTTAAAACAAGGCGCGTATGACCAATAAAACAGAATTCATAAGTTTACAAATGTGCTAAAGGTCACACGATGATGCCATTGACTATGTCGTTATAAAAATTGTTGCTTGCAAAGCTTGCGGAGTTTTCTTCATTTCAACCTGATGCTCACGGGTGGGCAACCATTTGGTTGATTTCTGTTCCGGCATTTCGTTTACAAGTGACTTAACTTCCGAGCATGCGTCAATAATGTACCTGGAATAAAATGCACAGATGATATGCTTTCCGCTTATTCAGGCAAAATTAGCCAAATGAGCTGGGCATATAGCTTGTGGACGTTCCGAACGTTAGCTACCTGCATTTTATTCTACCGTACTCCTAATATGTTTTCGTGGGTATTGGTTATACGATGTCTGCTGCGCGGATAGAATGGTCTTTACTAGTATTTTCGAAACCTTTTAATGCAAGTTTAGTGTGATTCTGCAATAATTTAAATCGTGCAAAGCGCAAATTGAGGCTCGTTTTCTAACTCTTTGATTGCTTTCCCGCTTTCGACAGGAATAGTTGGTTGACGGCTCTCTCGAAGCGGTTTATGGGTGAAAATGAAGACAATCTGTTGCCGGCTGAAATGCTCAAATCTTCCTGGCATCTCCTATCGCAGAGTCTCGCCGACGGGAAGGAACCAGAGGATGTAGTAGATGATCTTATTGAAATTGGCAGACGTTGCATTCGGTTGTTGGCTAACTTTAAGCATCTCGTAGAAGGTGTGGAAAAGTTGCAAAGACGAATTGAGCGCGAAGTAACCAGTTTGGAAGAGGTAGAATTCAGTTGTTTCAATGCGCGTTTTCTTCATCCGTTTCTACTTCCTTGCAGGCAAAGTCTTTTAATGACCGTAATTTGCATCAGGCAGTATTTTGCTCAAATCTGAAGCAGCTAGTTGAAGTTGTGCTTACGTGCGTGTCAGTGCCAAGCGTAACTGGTCTCCTGAAGGTTTTTCTCGATCGTGATGGCATTCCTCTGACCGTGGATGTTGTAGCCAACAATGGGGCAACTTGGATCAAAGTGATAGCTCGGGAACCTTCACGATGCTTTCTGGAAATGACATGTGGGTATTCTGTTGCTTCTGTTAATAGGTGTGCGTAAAGTTTGCTTATGGACCCAAACTTATATGTCCGTTTATTCTTCGTAGTTCGAATTCGAAGCTTTCTTCTTAAAATAATTTCATTTTGGTTTTTATTTTTACTCTGCGTCACTGAAGAACCGGTAGTCTGATTTTTGCCTGTAATGGGTGCGCAATGGGACCCAGGAACTTGATTCACGTGACTAAGCCTTTCCATCAATTTCTAATACTCCTAAGCCCAACCTTAAGCTCACTTGTGTCGAGAAAACATCCTGCTATCAAAAATCCTACAGCGAGGTAGCAGGATCTGACAAATCTCTGCAGAAGCTTTAATTGCTTACTACAAAGCGCTTACAACTTGCCTAGCTCACTTCAGTGTTAAATTATTAAAGGTTGTGCATTGAAGCCCGGTAGTGTACGCCTATTCCTCCGCGTCAAAATGCGTCTGCGCCTAACCGTGTGAGTCGCAACATTGTACAGCCGCATCGAATGGCGGCACTTCTCTGCTTTTTATTATTGCATGTCTTATTTTCTTAGGCCCTCCACAATCTGGTCGACAGAATTTGCTTGCGCAAGCAGAACAATTTTTGGAAACTGCCGAGTCAAATATCCATCGTTTCAAACCTCCACTGATTGTGTTTCGATTTTGCCACGGCGCAGCGGAACCTTTAGTTCGTCGTTTGTTGAAACTTGGTGTCAAAGTTCAAGGTTCATTAGTGGATTTGCCTGAAACATATACGTACGATAGCAGTGAAGAAGAAGAAGAAGAATATGTAGACGACAGTGAGAGTCTTGAAGACCAAGAAATCTCCTTATGGAACTGGGAAAGCTACGCGGAATTTGAATCCTCTATAGAGAAGGAAAGATCGCTGACGATTAACCTTGATCTTAGTACAATGATGACCTACGTGTCGGATATGTGTTTTGGAGGCTCAAATTACGTCTACGACGAACCATTGATTAATATGCAAGCTGAATGGGAAAGGAAGAATAGCGTGTGGCCATTCATCGACGCCCAGATTAGTCGTAAGAAGCTTTTTCATTTTTCCCCACCATAAAAGGTACGTTTTAGCTCCTCGCAAATTAATTTGCTGCCAAACGGCCGTTGACTCCTTTATGAAAATTTTGGAAGATGTCGGTGGACCCGAAGAAAAGGTTCGCGCAAAAAATTTGTTGTCTCGAATTGAAGTTGTTGAAGATTGCGTATCGGAAAGGGCCAAGAAGCTCTCCCTAAGCAGCAAGATTAAACCGCGTACAATTGTAACGTGCTATTCAGTCTTACTTGCTCAAACTGCAATTCCAGTTTGAACGTTTAGGTTATTTTTGGCACCGGTGATTCATTGAAGGCGGTAACCATAACTGGAAACCGAGCTTTTCTTGACGCAGCGAAGACACAAGTTCGCATCTCACTTACACGCAGATAGCACATTTGTGACATTTCATTTCAGGGAGTCTCCTTCGCAGCGATACTGCACGATCCGCGTGCTCTGACTGAGAAGAAACGCTTTAAAGCGCGTCCGCTGTCACCACAGGGTGATTCGACTGCTCCGTAATGGTATGACGTACTTTGGCGATCGCTTGGCTGAAAGTGAGCGCTTGTAGTTATTGCAACCGCCAAGTAAATGCAAAGAATGAACTTACATGTATTCGCTGCTTCGTCAACTTCCTGAAAACATAGTAATTCGGTCAAATAGCGTAGCTTTCATGCTGCTAGCAGACTAAGTGATAGTAATACAGGTAAAGTATGTCTCACTATTGCTTTTTGAAGAAAGGCTGATTATGAGCAATAGCTTTTTGTCATAATCAGAATTCACACTTGAACGTCAATAACTCAAAGCAACAGTCTATTCAATAAGATATAGCGAAAACGGGTGTTCATATGCTTAACTTTGAAGCTGATAAATTTGTCCAAATCAAAAATGCCTTAACACTTGAACAAGCCAGCTGTAAGTAAGTTGCAGTACGACGCAAAGGAAAAGTTGAAACTTGTTTCTGTAACCACTTGTTCACGAAACATAATAGCAGTGCGTGTCATAGAGCTCAGGCGTGTTGCCGAGCTTCGTTAGTGCAATTCAGCACGCAAACAATGAAGAGCCTTATCGCCCCAAGAGCGTTCATATTCGTCCACGTCATCTTAATCAACTTTTTCTTCTGATTCCGTTTGATAGTGATTGAACTATTTCATCGTCGTTCAGTATTGAATCCTGTGATCTTTGGTGTTACATGCCGGTGGCGGTCAAAATCCCGAAAGTCGAAATCCCGATAGGTCAAAATCCCGAAAGGTCGAAATCCCGCACGGGTCGAATTCCCGCATGGGTCAAAATCCCGAAGGGTCGAAATCCCGAATAGGTCGAAAGTGCACTGTAAGGCTTCAGTTGTGCATTGACATCTAGTTTTCCTCTAGTTTTGTTAACCGTGTTGATCTCTTTGCTTTCTTATGGTTAATAAAAAGATGGCACTGCTGAAAAAAAACCAGCTGTGTTCATAGGTGAGCCGCAAATGCTGAAGGAGTAATTTCGACTAATCCAAAACTAGAAAATGCCAATGCACAACCTAAACAAGGCCACGCTTTGCATTTTCGGCCTATTCGGGATTTCGACTGTCAGGATTTTGACCTATCGGGATTTCGACTTTCGGGATTTTGACCCTAACCCGTTACATGCTAACCGCATTTCAATATCACAGTTGCCGTATTTACATTAAAAGAAGCTTTTATTTTCCCCAGAATTTGCTGTTTCGTCATGCAGCACCGATTTCGCCGGGACTTTCGTTCATCCTTCTGTCGGTAGGTTCGTTTCATAAGCTTCTCAATTTTGACTGTTGAATGTTTTCTTATAAAAGCTCATTACAAATTTCAGGTTCTCATTTTCTGACAACAAAGGTTGACGGAGGAGCTGTTTCGGTATAAGAGCATTTCAGATTTTAAACTGCAGCTTGGTTCATCGATTGCATTAAGGAAGTAATGTTAAAAGAGAGGAACTGTTCAATCACAAGTTCGTCAATTCTATTGAGGCATTCT
This sequence comes from Trichuris suis, assembly GCA_000797535.1. Taxonomy (NCBI): domain Eukaryota; kingdom Metazoa; phylum Nematoda; class Enoplea; order Trichinellida; family Trichuridae; genus Trichuris; species Trichuris suis. The sequence goes on along the minus strand of KN538388.1, from coordinate 227,600 downwards.
GCACATACGTATGAGGGCCGTCATGTATGAATGACAGCGCGTTGGCATTCTAAGGTTTTAAAACTTTCGCTTTCCTGCCGATCCCGATGTAATCGAGGTTCTCCTGTGCACTTAATTCATTATGTTAGCAAGAACTTGTATTATTAAACAATAATAAAAGCGTAAGCCAAACTAAGTCTCTGCTTCAGCGCCAATTGGGAAATTAAGGATGTTACGGTGTAGAGAGCGAGAAATACATTGAAGTTGTCTTTAAATCTGAAACATTATTCGAGCTAAGTTTTCTTGAACGTTTATTTGCAAAACATGGCAAAGCAGCTATTTTTTCAACTCGCAAATCTGAGAACCAATAGAAAACGAAACGCAATTCGATTTGTTGTAAAACCAAGAACGGACAAGCTGAATATACGTTTTCAGACGCAGCAAAATTGGATGACGAGTGGAGTTTCGTCTTTAACGTTTGTGTAGTAAACCAGTGCTCCCAGGACCACGAAGGTCACGCGGCAGATCACGAGCCGTAGCCGATCAACGATTTCGCTATCTCGCACCTTAAGGCAGCCCCAGATAACGAGAGAACTATGCAAATCTCCGCGTGTTCTCTATTCAGAGAGAAGCTACATAAGGGGGCAGATTGAAAGTGACGAGTAGCTCGTGCGTTTTCTGCGTCTGGATCGAGACAGCCTTTCCTTCTCTCTCCCGTTCGGAGATCGTTTGGCGTGTTTTGACTGGAACGACAAATAAAGCCTTTTCTGACTGAGTATGGAAGGTAGTGCAGCAACAACAGTTTGTCCATGCAGTAAACGCGACGGCGTCTCTCCCGTTACTGCTTCTGATTTCGGACGACCCATTCGGAACACAATTTGCAAGTAATCTTCCAATTTCACTGTTTGCTTCGCGTAGTACAAGGAAGTGCGGCAGTGCCGTATTGTACGATCACGAAGAAAATGGTTAAATTCATTCGAAGTAAACTGTACACCATTGTCCGAGACTATCTCTCTTGGTTGCCCTTCGCGGCTGAAGACTTCCTTGAGGAACTGAATCACATCTTTGGTCGTTGCATTTTGACAGAACTTAGCTTCCCGCCATTTACTATAGTAGTCAATCAAAGTAATAGCCAACTTTTCACCATAGCGTAAATTTGGCATCGGACCAACGATGTCAATTGCGAGCTTTTCCCACGCAGCGCTTTGTAATGGTACCGGATTCAAGGGGCCTCTATACTGCAATGCAGTTTCATCCAGTGCAATTTCGAACGCACATTTCAGCTGCTTTGTCCAAGTTGGGGAACCAAAATAGTTGGCGTAGTCTCGCTTTCGTGCGAACGATTCCCTGATGGGTTTCGTGGGCAAGGACTATAACGGACGCTTGCAAAGCTGCTGGAATCACCAATCTACCTGTGCCTCGTATAACACAGCCGGTGTTCTGAATAGTAAGCTCATGCCTGACTTTTCATATTCGATCTTCCGTACGGTTTTGTTCTTGCCCGTTCTGGGTTTCCGAAATTAAACCAAACAAACGCCCTACCAACGGATGGATGAGCAGCTATTAAGGCCTTCTGTACCCAAGAAATTTAGCAGGATGGCCCACTTTCGGCGTTCAGTAATTTTCTCCGAAAAAGCAGCCAGTAGGTAATTGTCAAACAAACGGATCCACATTCGAAAAGGAATTGTAGGCTGACCGGGATGCTCCAAGAAGGGGCATGGCGACGCAAAGGAGGACTGCCTGTCAACGCCGTGAGTAACTCGTCGCCAAAATATGTTGTTTCGTCAGGCGGAACAGGCCAGGCACTAGAAAGCAACAACAAGCAACCTTTAATAAGCATAGCGACAGCAAACGTACACACCACACACACTAGCAAGTACAGTACTATATAATATGTGCGCAGGACCTATTTACAGCAAATTAGAAGTGTCAAATACCACACTCTCCTCAACTACACCTTACAAAATTAAGCTTGTTATACTGTGGGTTCCAGCCTCGATGATCGGAAAGTGCGTGTGGAAAGATTCCCACTTCTTCCAAGAGGTCACGTCCAATCAATGGACGCTTATCGGCACTGATGGAACACGGAAAGTTCTGAGAGCTCACAGCTTTCTGTTAATGACTTTTTGGTCAAGTGAAGGTTTGGAAGTACAACGAGCTTCCTACCGCTTCAGTCGCTTTGTTCACAGAAGATAGAGCTGTAATGCCTTGCTTAAGCCTTAAGCCTATCTGTGGTAAAGTAAATCATTCTGCCTCAAACGGCCGACTCGGAAACCTGCGCGCAGGCTTTAACCGCTTAATGTGTAGCTCATAAAGCTCCTTATTCTGGATATAAACCAGGCTATGTCAAGGCAACCTATCCTACAACGAAGCGTCGTTCATCGACAGCCTCAGCGGTCGATGTTATTGTAATAGCGAAATGTGCTGGAAGTAAGAAGACTTCAGGTCGAGACATGGGAGACAGAGCCTAAGTATTTGCGCGCCATTAAGAACACAAAACAGTGGACTTACTGTCTGCCACACACTTCGAGTGCACCTTTGCCACACCAGATCGGTTCTTTATACAGCCTGTCGACAGGCCGCACACACATGAGCCGATCCATGCAGCCGCAGCGAGGCACCGACGAGCAAGTAAAGAACTAGGTACAGTACACTAGACTGATGTGCAGGTTCAAGCGTTTTAAAGACGTAAATCTAGCGTAGTCTTAAAGAAGGTGGCTCTACGTTTTGACGCGCATGGTTTGACACGCCTGCTTGATTCGCACTAATCGAGCTGCCGTGGATGTTTCGATAGAATTAACGACAAATTTTACTGTCAGGTCGTTGTTGTAACTCGCAACGTTTTGCTGCCGGTTTGAGATCTTAAGAGACCAGAAAACACTATTTTGAAATTGAAATTTTAAAACTGGCCCACAACCGGCGGCAAGGAAGTTTAAATTGTTACACGACAACGCCCGTGCAGCTAAACGTCACAGCACCGAACTGACCCGTTCCCATTCTTACTAAATCGTCGACGCTAATGGAAGATGCCACAGCTTGTTCACAATGAGTTTACTTGAAAACAAATTGGTGTAGTGACGAGAGAAAAGCAGAGCGTGAAAGAACCCTTCTTCATCTGGAAAAGCAATACCGTCACACACGGGACAGAAGTGAGTCAGTGGTCGACATCTGGAAAGGTGTGATAAAGTCCTTCATCCTAAGGAGTGGTGACAAAACTTTCTCTATTTTGAATCTCTTCTTTTGAACGCTTTGCGGTTTTTGTCCCCGTTTTTTCAGGCAACGTCTATTAATGTAAACGAGGCAATCGTCCAATTCGTCCAACAGGCAATAATATTGCCTGTTGGACGAAATGACCATTGGACAAACGGTTTGCTAGACAAGTTCCAACCTCTTACAAAGTGATCGACTATTCAAAACGAGTGCCTACGATCATACTACGTTGAAAGCACCGCATCCCGTCAGATCTGCGAAGTT
>KN538388.1:203459-214396 GCA_000797535.1 Trichuris suis | reverse complement strand
TTTCCAACCAGTTTAGTTTTAAAACTGGCGACAGGTATTACCTAGGTAATAAAACAAGGAGCATATTTCGCCCAATGGTGAAAATTGAAGGAAAACAACAGCAGTTAATATGGCCTTTAAGAGGTGATGTGACCAAAGCCGCTTAAGCTGCAAAATGAGATTTCCTAATGCTTTAACTATGTTGCGCAAATTTTTACAAGCGCCTTTCATCCATTCCACTAGTCATCAGCAATTTTCTATGGTAAAAACTCGACTACGAGTCTGTGGTACCAAGTTTTGTTTAACCGCTAAGCTGTGGAATTAACTAAAATTGACAGCGAGTTCGCTAATGTCTGTCTTCACTCTCTCACCGGCCCTTCTATGCGTTTACAATTATATTTAGAGAGCAGCTAATATCAAAGTGGCTACGTACCTGCGCATCTATTTGCAGAACCAAATTCGCAACACTTTCATATCCATGGCGTGGCAAAAAAGCCCTTTTGCAAATACAGTACCGAAATGTTCTTTCTTTTGTTGTTTATATGCGTACCTCATTTTTATAATTAATGCTGTCAGTCTTAAAAGAACACATTAGGTTACGGTGGGGAAAACAATTTGAGAAGTTCTGAACCATTCGAAAGCAGAAAACCGTTTCAGATAGTTTGAAAAGTAAATCGTAGTGCTCCTTACTCAGTCCTGATGGAAGTTAGCGATGAATTTCTGTAAATATGCCTTTTTACTTGTTTCTGTCAGTTCGATCTGATCAATTTTTGGCTGGCATTCCCGCAAGGCTTAATAGCCAGAGGAATGAACTGTTTAAGTCAGGCAACTTTAAAGTGCATAGGAATTGAAATACCTGCCGCGCTATTCAAGAACTAAAAGTCTGGAAATGCAGCCTTGGAGGGAGATTACTTGCTTTTCTGCCTCCCGCTCCAACATGGGAACCGCGTTGTCCGCGCTAATCCCGGCTAAATAGAACTTCAGCTTTCCTGTTGTGCCCATATATACGCCTAAACATAAGGCTTTTATTCAGCCGGGATTAGTGCGAACAACACGCTGCCTTACTGTAGAGTGGTGGGAGGTAACGTTCGCGCCTTATCCTGCCGGTAATGGGCCAGAATGCAAAAAACTGAGTTACTGCTTTTTAGCTTACAATTTTTTGTGCTTCAAGTACAAGATCTGTTCCTATTTTAAACGGATCGAACGTTTACGCTACGTTAAAATGATCGCGCACTTGACTACCAGTCTATGGTAAACAACTTTGCGACGTATGTGTAGGGTAATGTGTGAACGTTAAAGGCATCCGTTGTTAGGCATTTCTTGGTTTAGGTTTTATTTTTTGGACTTAATAAGAAATATGTTAAATGTATTACTTTGGTTCTGTTGAATACATAGCTGTCCATAACTAGTGTGTGTCTTTTCATACCAAGAGTTTGTTTACGGACGGAACCCTTTTTTAATAGAATTAAATGTGTTCAAACAGCTGCCGCAGCATTCGGGACTCTCTTCGTCCCATTGTCAACGGATAAGTGAAGATCACTTAATCCATTGACGGTTGGATAAGGAGAGAGCCGAAAGCAACGCGAATTGCTTCTATTAGAAATAGATTGTCCATAAATAAAACTTTAGCATTATTTTGGTTTTACTCGACGTTCAGCCGTTTGGTATTTACTTTAAAGAACCGCACGAAGGGTTGCTCTAATTAAACTTTCATTGCCGTTTGCATTTAGGCTATGTACGCCAAGTCCAATTCGTTGTAACGTGTTTATGCAATCATTTTATACCTCGACTGTTGCTACGGAACTTTGTTTGGCATTTGTGAATGATGAATACGGCAAAGAAGGCGTACTCGATTCTTTCTTTCATTCATTTCCTCTTACTTTACCCATTCGTTTGCAGGTATGAATGGTATCAGACGGACAGCGAGGCAGTTGTCATTGTGAAAGCGCCAGACGTTGTGGAAGAAGTGCTCAGTCTCAATTATTCAGAGAAAGGGCTCGTCCTGCTTGCTTTACTGAAAACCGGTGATCACTTCGACTGGAAGATTGAACTTGGACATGAAATAGCAAAAGAACAGTGTTGGCATAAGGCCAAAGGATCTAAGGTTCGTCAGCGACTCGTAGTTTTGTAGGATTGCTGCCTCCGGTTTGCTAAGCTCAGTGTTGCAGGTTGAAGTACATTTACGAAAGGCGCAAGGCACTCATTGGGATTCTCTGGAAGCAGCTACTGTAGGTAGGATAGATTCTCACTAAAATCTAGAAGCCAAAACGTTTCTTTCAACATTTAGAAGATTCAGTTGCGCACAAGTATCCCACAAGTTGTTCAAAGGGCCCAAAGGATTGGGATAGGATAGCGGATGAGGTTTGGCCACCTAAGCACCCTATTAGCTGTCAAAATTGTTGTTACACTTTAGGTAACTAAAGAAGAGGAGAAGTCAGATGATGTGGTCAACTTTTTTAAATATATCTACAACGGCCTGAATGACGACGGAAAGCGGGCAATGGTGAAATCCATGGTAAGACTTGATTCAAAATTCACTACTTAACGCGACAGCTGTTGATTAGGTTGAAAGTAAGGGAACAGTGTTGAATACCAACTGGGATCAAGTTGGAAGTAACACTGTTGAAGTAAAGCCTCCCGCTGGTACAGAGTGGAAGCCTTTATAAATACAACTATACAAACATTTAATTAAACCGTAAATGCGTATATCTTTTCTGTGCTTAGTAAATCTGCCCTCATCAAGGTATTGCTAGACTATGCATAGCTAGCAAGAACATTAAAAAAGTGATAAACGCCGTCGCTGTCAAATACGGCCACTTCGGTACCACAGCTTTGGCAAAAGACGGGATGAAATCGGTTCTTCCTTTCGTCTTCTTCGTCGGATGAAGAATCGGCATGTTCACGCTTTATGCTGCGGCGGAATTTCTTTTTTCCAACAGATGGAGAACTGTTACGCTTAGGCTTTTCCTTTCGTCTCTTCTTGCTCGCGCCTGGCTGCACTATCAGACATTCGTTCATCTTTACCGTGCAATTTTGAACAAACATGGCGCGATACTGCGACGAGTACTCTACGTGGCTAAAAGGGGGTTAAAGATGAAATCCCAACTGGAGAAGAGACAAAGCCGAACCGTTGGCAATCCAAGCAGAGAAGAGCCATACAAGCCGGACAGTTTAAAACTGCATCGCTTTTTGGAAGCGGCTTTCTGCAACTGCTTCTCGGCTGATAGGATCGTCTGTGGTCATCAATCCACATTTGATTGTCGTCGTCGTCGGTTGGATTGTACAGAAGATTATCCGGTTCGTCAGTTTTCATGCCCTGCTCGATTAGGAACTCTGAAAAGACAATGTAAGCCGGAAATTTTGACAATGGAGTCTCGAACCTTCATCGGATAAAGTGAATTCATCACTTAGATTCAAGTCTAGGTTATTCTGGCCAATATCCGCTTGATCGGATTGGGCTTTCGAGCTTCTGATGATACGAGGTTCCAACGGCCGATACAATGAATTTAGTTCATTTTCCATTTCGGTGTCGAACTCTGAGAAGTCAGCTGTCCCAAGAGGCAACGCGGTGCAATAGTTGGCGTTGTGATCAACTTCATTCCGCTCACGGTCTCTGGCATTGCTGAAAAAGTATGTAAACAATACTATCTCTTGTAAACTAACGCTAAAAGAAATCAATGATGAAACGGAAGGCTTCTGCCAACTGCAGATGTCCTATTTTCAGTAGTCATAATGAGCTAATAGCTTTTTTGCAACAACATGGGATCAAAAAACTCATTTGAAAAAGCGGTACCTCCTTGGCGCGTCCTCCTCATCGCTACCGTAGCCGTAATGGTACGCGTCGCGGCCAATTGGCTCAAGACGTTCCATTCGGACAAAATTCAGCAAATCCTCGCCAAACCTGCAATCGTTTGGAATCAAAGCCCATTGGAGTGGAACCAACTAAGTTAGCGTATAACTGTTGAGTCGAAAATTCTTTCAACTCAAAGTACAGATGATCAAACAATGCTACAAATGCCCCGATAAATACAAAAACGCAATCCCGCTACAGAAGAACAACTTCAGCGCTTTACGAAGACAACACAAACAAATTTACAATGCACATACAGTAAACACAATTTAATCTGATTAAAAGGTAGCTACTGGTACGGTAGCAATGGTTACGTAATGCCGAACGTTTTTAAGGTTCAGCTAATTACGTTACATAGGTCGTTTTATGCAGAATGCTCGATGAAGATATGTTCCGAATTTTAGAATATATATACCCATTCCTCTTACAAGCCAAATAATTTTAATTTCTGAGTTCGTCTCACTGGAAATTCTTCGTTGACTTTGAAACCTACCTACATGTGTCTAATTTTACACGGTTCTTGTGCGTTCATGCATTATCGAGAAAAAAAAAACAGTTTACTTTAAGCGGTGCAGCTTTTGGAAAAGCGTTATTTCCTCAGGTCTATTTTTTGTTACTTGAACACAAGTTTATTGGCTTACAAAAGCTACTAGCTTAATTAGACAACGGCATACAACGGCGTTAATGCCGCGCGAAGTACAGTTAGCGAAGCGCCGGTTATTTTCGATACAAAAGATGCGCAAGTTAGCTTTGAAATTAAAGCAAAAAGGTCCCTGAGAGAGGATTCAAATGGAATGATTTCATTTTACAATTGCTTCGCTATGGGCGAATTCGATAAAGAGAGTGATTTGTGGTCAAGTCAGTCAAGTCCTCGCAGCGACGACGAAGCTTGCGAGTTTACCGTGGAAAGGATTGTGGACCGGCGCATAGTTGACGGGCGCTTGGAGTATCTGCTCAAATGGGACGGCTACAGCGAGGACGAAAATTCATGGGAGCCTATGGAGAATCTACATTGCTTCGAAATGATTGAACTTTTCGAGAGAAAAAAGTTGATTGAACTCATGGCTAGAGAGAGGAAGTACCTTATTGGGAGGGATGGAAGCGAGCAGATGATGAGCAAATTTGAACAAGGCTTTGACGTAGAGGCTGTATTAAACGTAGTTATGGTCGACGGTGAGCTTTTGCATTTGGTCAAATTTCGTGGTTCGGATACAGTTGAGCTCGTTCCGGCCAACCTAGTCAACGAGAAGTGGCCGTGTTTGGTCATTGAATTCTACGAAAGACGTATTCAGTTTTCTAATTCGTATTAATGCTCAGGTACGCAGTTGGCTATAGCTAGTTGTAAAATTCTTGTCGTTCTGTTCAAGGTAATACTCGGTGATTCACGAGTTTTGCTTGTGCGATCCCTGTTTGTGTAATTGGAAATGCGTTCTGGTCGAAGCAAAACCTTTCAAGGCTATTACTGATCCCTTCATATCTTCAGCAGACCTATGAAGCAAATATACCAAAACATTGGTAAATATACTTTAACCTTTAATGTGTATGTAGTATATTTCTCACTTTAGCTTAGATTTTACTGATCACTGGAAAGCTCCCAGTTCAATTTCGACTATGTTCTCACGGTGACGTAGAACTTCAATCGTTCCGTTACAGCCTGGGCAGCTGTACTAATTCAAGCTGCTTACGTGCTTTCTTATAATGTCCATTTCCAGTGCGCAGCCATTCAGACGCGCGTCGCCGCTAACAGTTTCCTTGATTTCTGCCATACGAATTGGATTCACAACAAGTTCCCATACTAAATGAGCGACTGTTCTTTTAATCATTATATACAATACGGACCAGAAGTCACCCTTTCTTCTACATTCTCTTCTACGGAAACACTATGCCGGTGAATATGGAAACGGAAAGGTGGTCGTTCAAGGCGGATATAGCTCGCCATTGTCGGTGCATTAAGCTCAGCACGTTTCGAAGTTGCGGATGTACGTTCGATCAACTTCCTACGGCAAAGTTGGCTATAAGAGTGCATTGTTGAAGACTCTTTACAGCTTCTATCATGCCTATGCTAATTGGGGAAACGGTTGTATGGCTGAAGTGTCTCTACCCGATTTTCATTCCAAAGTTCAGCCAGTGTTGGACGAAATTGGTCTGCAACAAGATAATGATAGTTTGCCTGTTGCAGAATGTTTTCCCCCGACACTGTACTACTAACAGCTACATCCGTTGCCATCCAAGCATGCAGACGATGTTTTGCGTGCGCTAGCCAACGGATACGGGTTTATTGGTTTTCAGGTTGTTTCTACAGTACTCTTGACTTGAAAAGTTTTCCTATCCATGGATTGCATTGTCCATCCATTGTTTTAAAGGAAGCCGTTAGGCACCCACCTTACATCTTCGTTTGGTATGGTATATCAAGTCGTCCAAGTACCAAGTTTTGCTCTTCTTGTACGAGAAGCCCGTTTTCAAGGGAAGCGTTTTCCTTGGCTGCCGCTCTGTGTCTGTTGTGGCATCAGTCGTTCGACTAGACATGCTATTGAATGAGATTCACTGAATTGTTTTAAAACTGCAGTCTGTACCGGTCTTCTATCTTGCTTACTCTTATCGCGGCTGAGTTTGAAGCACCCATTAAATTGTAAGTAAAAGCTTGGCGGCTTATGGAACTCCTTGTCAGCTTGCAGTTTGATCTGATATACCTAAAGCAACGGTAGGGCCTTCATACCCGTCTGTTGAGCGCAATCCCGATAAAAATGTTCGAGAGAAAAGAATTCGGGGTCTCTCCTGCATCAGCCCGCAAACAATACAGTAAACGATGATCAGGTTTGTTCTACTCGAAAACATACCGTAGGATAAACAACATCGATTTTTGATTTTTCGCGCGTAATGCAAGAGAAATGCACGGTTCCTTTCTGTTAAGCGTATGGTCGTCCTGTTCTGCCTTTACTGGCGAGCGTACCGGCTATCCTGTTCTGCCCTGGCCTAAGCCTAAGCCAAAATATACAAAATATAAGCCTTATGTTTAGGTTTAGGCTTAGGTAAGAGCAGGACAGGATGGTCGGCGAAGTCACAGCATAACGGGAGAACGCATAACCGCAAAACGGTGTTATTTATCCTACTGTATGTTTACGAGTAGAGAAAACCTGATTATTTCCAGGTTACTGTATTATTTGCGGGCAAATACAGGCAGTAACCCAGTAAAGGCCTAAAAGATATTAATAAAAAAACAACAGAAAAGCTTTGATTATGCGGACCAACACAGTTTCGAGTCAATATAGTTCAGATAATTGAGGTTTCACTGAAGGGCCATCGTACCGCTGATTTTAGTATTGTTTAAGCTTAAATTGAAAATTACATGCCTGATACGCGCAAGTGCAATTGTTTAGACTCAATTGAAGCACAGCAGCATGGCTGCAACAGCCTGTCCGTTACCACCCATATTCATATCGATGTTGATGGAAGTACATATCCATTTAAATGCTTTGTCCAATACTACAGCTTCTAGTCATATTTTCCATTACATAAAGTGTTCACTGCAGTAGGCTTAGTCTAAATTGATAACTTTATTTATGAAGAGCAGATTATCAGTTGCGTCAAATGTTCAATGGACTTCTGTTTGATCAACCTCGCCGGCATTTTACCTTTTCGTCTTTATAGTGCCGCTGTATTGCTTGGATAAGTCTTGTTAGGTAAACGGTATGTTTGAATCGGGCAATTCAGGCTTGAACGTAGGCAGAGAAGAAAACTGGAAGAACCGTATGGAACTTTGGACACAGCAGACTTCGCTTATTGACGCAGGAAGTCTTGGTGACATCGCGGTAAATTTGGTCTTTTAATTTAGCAGGAAAAACAAAACCAAGATGTAGGTAGCTTGAAAATCTTTCATCAAAGTAGTACATCATATTACAGTAATCACCACTTGCTACCGCTCAATTTTATTTGCATTTTAAGAGCTAAATAGGGCAAAACAGTTGCAAAATATACGTTTAAAGTATATTCTCGATAGTATAATTGATTTACTAGAATTCGCAACAGAGATTTCGCGTAAACTTCCACAAAGGGTTACAAGTCGTTTAACAGTCACAAGTATAGGATAAATAAGGTTGTTTTTCAAAAATGCGATCTGATTATTTCCGCCACAACTTTACATCGCGTTCGCTTGAACCCATTTCAATTTCTTGCGAATGTTGGAAAGAAATTAGAATGGCTCACCCTACAATGACTAACGAGTTAGATCGATGCAGTCTGCTCGTTTTCTTGTCCAGTACTTCAGCCATTTTTGGATGAACGCGAACAGAAGTTCCATTACAAACACGGCGACGGAGATAGCAACAGCCGCACTGTATTGTATGAAAAGATTTTTTCCGTGGTCGGCCCGAAGTGGCGTGTAAAGGGACACGTGCGCCCTTACTTGGGGATGCTTGTTGCTTTTCGTTAGTGCCGAGTCGGCATAACGGTTCAGCACGTTCATCTTGTAACTGCCTATTGTAGTCAAAGCTTGATCCAACGTTCTGCGCAACGGGAAATCCAATCGCCAAAAGTAGGAATTCATCTGCAGGAAAATATTATCCCTAATAAGCCACAGCTTATCTCTTTGGGGGAATTTTGAAAGGTAGAATTCAAGAGTTATCTCCGTGCTTATCAGTACCAGATTGTTGTTGTCTATCAACGACTGCAGCAGACGGTGTGGACTTGAATCGTTCACGTAGTATATCCCTTTGCTTTGAATCGCCCTGGTCAGCTGCAAACAAGTTTCGGGCGGACAAAATTCGAAACGTAGATATTTTGCCGGATGATAATGCAGGAGTCGATATTCGCCTGATTCAAGCAAGTCAGCAAGTTCCACAATATTGTTGAAAGGTCGTTGTACTCCCGCGGGATAAAGTAGCGAAGCAAGAACATATGTTGTATAGTATATCTTGAGTAAAGTAAAGAAGAAGGTACTGAAAGTCCATATGACTTCCTTAGGAGGTTTAGCGAAAAGCATGAACGTCTGCCAAGTTATAGAAATACCGTTTCTTATGGACAGTGTTGCTCCTTTGTCAGGAAGTTCCCTTGCAGCTTCAACTACAGCGCAAGCGACTACGCAACTTATAATGACTAGCCACGCCCTCAAATCAAATGGAGCTTGTGCCTTGAACCTCACGCTTGGAGGTTCCAACTTCTTGATTAAGAAAGCTTGGTAGCTATACCATACAGGCCTGCTAGCACCGAACGAAGACAACCTTTCTTTCATCAAATAGCATATGTTTCCTGTAACATCAATTTCATTTCTGCTCAGCATTCCCATCAGGGATGTCCACGATGCTCCGCTGTCTCTGCTTAAGCCGCATCCTTTCTCGGCCGAATGGACGAAAGTTATTGTCAAATTGGACATCATAGCAGCCAGCTGAAGGATATCCAATTCAGGTCCAGGTCGACATCTCGTTTTATCCTTTAACATATCTACACACTCCGGATGCATTTGATCCCATGAAGATACTCCTACTCTTATGACAGATGAATTCATTATGTCATCACTTGTGGAAGGCAGACTAGAACGCAACGCTTTTTATCAGAACATAGAGTGCCACCTTATTTGCATATACTCAGATAGGCAACCTGCTTGTCGCTGAGGACTGCACGCTATCCCGCATCGCCGGGTAGCAAATGATCCACCTTTTAAAGTTGGTAAACTTAATAAGGACGGAGAAGCCGCATTTTAGTTGTTCCATTTCCATCTCGGGTATGCCAGTTTCAGCGTACATTTCTTGCTGATCGATATGTTTGCATAAACGAAAATGTAAATTTAAAAACTTAACACAGATGGCGGTATAGCCTTTCACCTTAATGGACTTTGTCAAGTAATGTTTGCTTTGCGAGATCAGAGGAGGGCGCTTGAGGAGGAGTGTACTTTATGCATGGGCAAAAAGCTCGGTACTTTTGGAGAAAAGTTTATTTATAGGCAGATTGAGATTTTTTAAAAAATATGGGCACATCCCTTATCCGCAAACTACACTCAGACGAATGATAAAGCGAGGTCACGGGTGCAGAATATGAATAAAAAATCGATAGCCAAGTTCAGCTGCGTCTTGTCGGTTACGCGTTTCACTGTCTGAGAAATTCAGGTTCCTTTCTGCTAAGCAGGCACCCATCCTGTTCTGCCCTTACTGGCAGGCATGCCGACTATCCTGTTGTGCCCTTCCCTAAGCGTAATCCAAAATATAAGCCTTATGCTTAGGTTTAGGCTTAGGGAAGGGCAGAACAGGATGGCCGGCAAAGTTACAGTATGACAATGGGGCGCATAGCCGACTGCAACGTTTTTTGTCGTTCAAATATTATCATCGTTACCCCGTTAATTCTACGCGGATAGCTGGCTACATATTGAACTGATCACAGCGGAACGAAAGACCGCACAAGCTGAGTATAGTAGCGCTTTAGCAGCGCCAAGGGAAATTGTTTTAAAGATTTCGAGCATTGTCGGCTAACGGAAATGTTTAGTAGCCGATTAGTTGGGCGAGGCAAACAGTGTGAATCCCATCGACTGCATAGTCTTGCGGTACTGTAGAGTATGCAGGCAGAATTCAAAGATAGCGGTCCACGAGGGCCCACAGGCCACGATAGTCAGACAGGCCTATTGTGCCGGTTCTATAGTAGTTGCTCTGTTTCTCATCGTCACGGAGAAGAGCGAAGGCTTTGCATACTGACTCAAGCGTTTTTGTTACTTCTGCTTTATTACTATCGTCGCATTTTTCGGGGTGATACTGCACTATCGCGTTATCGTATGCTTCTGCTACTTGTTTTGAAGTAACAGCTTCACTCCTTTGCAGGCTCGAAACAGCGTATAAGCAGCGGTCAAGTCTTCACCGCGAAGCATCGTTCCAACCACTGGTTGCTTCTTCTATCTCTCGCAGCAGGCAGAAAAGGCGACACATATCGTACATCCTGTATCTACTAACGCACTGTAGTCGCTTGATCTTACGAATCGTTGGGCAATGACCCCCGACGTCACCTCCTATCCTGCATGTAAAGATGGCACCTACTAATTCACCAAAATATAGGTAGCGCTTGCCAGTGGACGGCCGTAGATGGCACATATTAACCTCATGCTCATAACGCCGCATGTAGTAGACTAATA
>KN538388.1:170394-203359 GCA_000797535.1 Trichuris suis | reverse complement strand
CGTTGGATAGAAACAAATTCAGCAACGACACGCACAATGTAGCATTCCATCATTTGGTAGTTTCGGAAGACCGAATATCTTGTAACGGGCTTCGGGATTTTCATAATTGATCTTCAGTTCACGGCTTGCTTCGTATTTTGAATTCGGTCCTACCAAGCGTATTTTCAAATCCGCTTGGCAGTGCCGAATTCAAAATACAGAGGAGGCTGTCCCCTGTTGCGTCCTCCCTGACTTCGTTTCCCTGCGTTGCAAGGCCAGGGTTCCTCGCTTGTCTTCGTCCATACCACCGATGGGTTCGTTTCCACATCCTCCGAGAAGGATTTGCACCGGGGTATTGTTTAGGACATTCTCTAGCTAAGTGGTTTGGGCCTCACCATACTGGAGGTTGCTGGCAGCTATTACCGGATATCATTTGTGCTTCAGCAGCTTCGCCCGTATTCGCGGTGCCGTTGACCATGATCGAACGGTCTCGATCCAGCAAGTGCTCCGGCGTCAGATCCGCTACTTGTATGGATGATCGTAGCGTGTCTTGCACGTGCTCAGGTAGTAGCGCTGTAACGAATGGACACCCTAATACGCCCTCACACGTGCCATGTTCTGTTGGAAATCCTGCACGTAGCGTACCGCTGGTCGACCGTCCACTTCATGAACTTTCTCCAGCGGGAAAAACAATCTTCTCCTACTCGTTTCGTTTCAACAGTCGTGTCAGTCGTATGGCGCTCTCGAGGGGGTAAAACACACAAATACGCAGTACCCTTTTGCTCATTCTCTGGTTATCCTCCTCCGCACCGTTAGCGCTTTCTTGCTGAGAAGTCAATGGACACACGGACGGTGCATTCTGATGCTGCTGGCCAGTGACACTAGTCTTCGTAAGTCTGCGGAGAAAACATCCGGCGCCTCATCGGTCTGAGCTTTCTCGATATATGCTTCTACGCAACGAATCGATCTGCGGCGAAGGCAGCTAGTAAAGCGTTCTTGGTCTTTTCTACTTTGGTTCTATTCTCGGGAGCCATCTGCTGGTATTGTGCAAACGCCCCATCCAACAGTCGTAGGAAAGGACTCGAGCTATGTCCGTGATACCACACACTAATTCAGCCTTTTCCAGCCATTCCGCTACGGGTTGAGAGGAGCCATCGAACTGCGGGATCAGCTTCAAGTCAAGGAGCTTTCCATCCGTGGGCATTCCTTAGGGCCTCGATAGCTCTTGATTTCCGATTCCGACATTTTCAACATTCTGACATAAAAGAGAGTTCATTGGTCTTTCGATATGCCAACCGTTCGTCAATGACAATAACCATCGTCTTCCCTTTCCCGTCCTGTCAGCATCTCACATAGTTGATCCAATTTCCTCATTATCTGGAGGAATGGATCATTACATGCGCTTCATTGTGGTAAATATTGACGTCGGACAGAGCAGGTCACATTCCGCGGGAGGATCGCCAATTTAACTGCCGGGTCAGCACACGACTTATTGAAACTCGTTTATCCTGCTTATCAAGCAGAAAAGTCATACCCTGACATAGGATGCAAAGGGTTTGCTTTCGGTTCGAAGTAAAAGATGACAAGTGAACAGAGTTTCGCTCACCAAAACTTCAACATTGCTCATTCCACTTGGAATGCTTTTTCTTCAAAGGGAACCGTAAGGATTGACAAATTCAGTTATCCTCCATATTTCGCCGCCTATGAAAAAGTGAAAACACTTCGTTAGCGCATGCGCGAAGCTTTCGGAAAGTTTGAAAGTTAAGCCGAAATTTAATTTCAAAAATTTTAAGTAATTGATTAATAAAAACGCAAAACGTTATTCACGGTAAAATTCTAATTAGCTGACTAGCAAGGGAGAACGAACGTTCACACGGAACTTGCACCAAAACAATATTGGATATGCAGGTGCAATTACTACTGTTATAAGCATGTTGCTTCATTCAGTCTACAGTACGTAGTCTTGTCGAAGAAGTTGTTTGTCAACGCGTTTTAACTGATCAAAAGGCACGCTGTTCTTGGCGGAGGTAGGGCGCCTGAAAATCACGTTGTCTTGACAAGGTTTCGGCGGGATTGACTTGATTTGGTGGCCAACGGCTTTCGTTCAGTGTTCGACAAAGATCGGCCAGCGTTGGCAAGCTAAATTTGTCAGCCTACTTTGTAAAACCGCCTTCCTGAACATCAACGTATTGTACGCAAAAATAGGTCCGCTTACATTTCGCGCCAGTCCATGTTGTTAAGCTGTTGGGTGGCGTTGGCTGAGATCTTCAGGTTTTTACGGATCACGCTTCCTTGTCTTTTTTCTGCGCAGACTCTGCGGTCGTCTTGCTGTCTAATGCCATTTTTGGGCTCATTGAGTTTTCTGGCTTTGCCTATATGGCCGCTTTACTTATGCCTAGCTTGCTTTGCTGTACTTCGATTTCTTGTAGACATAGGCTTAGTGAGAACCCGGATTGTTTATAAGTTGGTTCGTTAATTGTGCAGCTGGCATTTTCGCGTCGCGCGTATAGCCGGATTGTTCGAAGCATTATTGTTGAACAATTTTTGCTTTTGATTGTAGGTCCTCGGCTGAGCAGTGATAACAAGCAATCTTCAACGTCGTTAATGCAAGCGTACGGTCCTCATAACGCCTATATGTCACCGCCGCCGCCTGTTTCGCTTCCTCGAGGTTCACGAACCTCGGCTGTGAACGATCACCAGGGTGGAAGTCATTGGATTCGCTATGGTGAAGCGACCGGCGATAGAAAGAACGAAAACTTGAGTCATCAGTTGACAGCGATGAACTTAAGCAACCCTACCGAAGGAAGGCAAATGCAGCAGCGACTTTCCCCGTCATTCCAATGGCGCCTCGATGCTCCGGAATTCATTCCTTTAGCAGTGCGACGTCAGCAAGGAATGGACGAAGGTCCGCAGCAAAGTGAGCAACAAAATGATCAATTGCAATGCTTTTTATGGGAGCTTGTCAACTGGTTGTCCCATCTTTACATGGAACCAGGGAACTTCGACATTATTTCCCATCAGATTTCCAGTCAGATGAACTGTGCAGTTCGCTCTGAGCGTGACCTGATGGCCGTGATGGATAAGTTCTTTGAAATATGCTTGTCTTATCCGCATTTTAGCTACCATGCTGCTCGATTATGCACCCACTTTAATCTGAGATTTTTTGCGGGCAGAGAGGGAGCGTCGGGTATGTTCCGCAAAGTGCTATTGGAGCGATGTCAGGCAGCTGTGGATGCTCGTTTTACCATGATGACGGAGCCCACGTTGCTGGCTCAGTTGCACAACTTTGTGCTATTCATGGCCGAACTGTACGTACAACTTTTGGACGACGGAAAGCCGATTGATGCTCTTCGCAATGGTTTGCTGCAACTCATGGACGACCTGTTGAAGTTCCCATCCGAAGTGAATGTGAAATGTTGCATAAGCGCTCTTAAATGCTGCGGGGCATATTTGCAACATTACGCGCCCAATGAACTGCAACGCTTGTTCGATCGCTTGCATGAGATCGCCTTGATCGATGGTCTATCGCAGTGCGTAGTGCCGGCGTTGGAATCTTTAGTAAAGGCAAGATCGCAGTGGGAAAAAAGTTCCTTGCAAATGTTGTCGCCGGAGGAAGCGTGCGCTTGGGCAAAGAACATTGCCGAAAAGGCGGCTAACATTGTACTTGAGCAGTGCGACTCGACCACCTATTATGGACCGGATGGAGTGCCATTGACCAACGAGGAAAGTGAGTTTTTAGACGAAGCTGAGCAGCAGTGTAGAGACGAAGAGTTGATTGCCAACGGCGTTTTATCCGAAGACGATATAATAGCGGAAGCGTACGAAGAATTTCTACAAATGCAAGCATCAAAGAAGTGAGTTCCGCTGGGCGGCGGCGTTGCCTATCGATCGTTTTAATTCCAACTATTCAGTTTCTGAGCTTGTGCCCAATTCTTTTTATTAAATTTTCTTTAAGCGTCAGTTATAGGCATCACAAGGCCATTTATAAGCATACATGCAAGTGTAGTCACGTAGGACGGTATGGGAAAAGTAGTGTGCATTCTTGTTGTCGTACGGGTCAACTGTCACATCGTTATCATCGGCAGAATTGTCAGATCGGCAAAATGAGCTTACAAATGGGACTAACTGTTCTCGAAGTGGCGATTCAGAAGGGAAAGGTGCGGAATATAAAGTTGAATAGATTCATTCTAAGATGAAACAGTCGAAAGTTAAAGTTACTGTAATGTCACAGTTCGGAAGTGACTAAATGGTTAATTAATTAAGTCATTATTTCATTATCTTGCTGCTTCAGTTTTACTGTAAATGAGGTGTTCATGGTCTGCTAACCGATTCTTCTATCAATAAGGTTTACAATAATAATAATAATAAGGTGGTTAACTGCGGAGGCTCTTAGCGCTAAGGTCGCCGTATGCAGCGGCATATTTGGGAGTTCCAATCAACATGACGAGTCTGATCTTTGTGGTAATCTGTTTCAGAAGAAACGCAATGGGAATGCCTTAATAAAAAAAACGTTGACTCTATAGCTGAATATCCCAGTGGAGAGCGCTAACGAACTTGTTTATGTGCTATTGGGGATCAGCTATTGTTATGATTTAATTAAAGGAATAATAGGTTAGAAAGTGAGCCCCCATTTACGGATGTAGCTTGGGCAATTGCAGCATGGGAAGCTTTAGGTCGACATGTAAGTGCCATATAAGGGACGTACGCATCGTTACTGTGCTTCTCCGTAAGTCAGGTTCGTAGGTGAAGGTAGGGTTGTCGCCAGCCCAAACTTTTTAAAACAGCGTTGTTCAAGTCATGTTTTTCACTGAGTTGCCGTTCCTGAGTCTGTGCAGTTCTACTGTCCATACGAAGTCAGATCTTCATTAGATGCTGCAGACATAAGGTTCCTATCGCATTTGTAACTTCAAACAATGATTTATTCCACAACCACTAATATATACAGAAGAGCTAAAGTTATCAGCTGCTCAGTTTAATTGCATCAAGTGGGTGCAGTCATTTAGCGACTTGTGCTGCGCTATGGTAGCATAATTTCACAGTTTTCACCCTTAAGGGGAGGACTCGCATTTTTGTGATGAACGTTTATTGCAAAGAGACTTTGACCGGTTGGCTTATTTAAAATCGTGCTTTGAGATGGCGATTTTCTCCTTTCCGACATGCCTTCTATCTTTCAGTTGTGCCTTCACTAAATCTTCAATCCATCTTTTTAACCATCGCTTAATCAATACTGAAAAATAAGCAAACATCAGTCAGTGACTAAAACGAACAGAACAGCTATGATGTTGTAGTGGACATTGTGTAAAAGAGTCATTTTTGTTACAAATCCCAAAGGCGTTAGGTATTCATCATAAGTTCCAAATATGATCTCTCAATCTCAGCATAAATGGCAATATCAATGTTTACCTTACGTATTTCTAAGTGAAACACTATGAGCCGTTATCGTTTACGCATTTTTCTCGGTGAGCGAGGAATGTCCAAATTCAACGTTCTACAAGATTTTTAAAGTATGCGTTAATCACGTAATGTCACTTGGGCAGAGAAGATAGCAGAACTAAAAGATAGTAACACTTTAGAAATGTGAAGACTTACAAGGTTCGCATACGTCTAAGCAGTCAGTGTACTCTTCATAGTCGTCGATTAGGTGTGTCTTTAGGTATTTTTTATTATGCGGTTCACATTTCCACTGTCGGCATATGTCCCTGGCGAATGGTTGGATCGACTAAAACAGTAACGCAAAAAAGAGTAACTTAGAGAAACAATTAACTAATGCATGGAAAGTGAGTACCAGTGGTTATCGTTTGCAGCTGAAAGACTGAAACGTCTACTCAATAGACGGGCAGCTAATTAACCTTTAAGAAAATCAGCATGTCACGTAGAGACGCTGAAGAGAAGTTCTAAGAAAGAGGTTGTTCCCATATTTCCATGTTCAGCTCAACTCAGACTTGTATTGCATTTTTGAACAGCTCTATATTTCTCAAGGTTGTCGCTGGCATGTCTGCTCTTACTTTTGTGGGGTCATCCTAATGTTTCGCATACAAGCGTTAGAAGTAGCCAATTTATGCTGTATGACAGTGCAGTACAACCTTGATTATCCGAAATCGGCGAGGGCAGCAATGCATTTATAGAACGAAAAAATGACGTTCAGGTTTTGCGTCCATTACTTCCTGAAGGTACTTGCTTTCTCTTTCTAATACTGTAGGTTTGAATAGCTGTTGTATTTGTAAATTTAAAAATCACAATCCTGGGCAAACAGATCCAATAATATAGGATAATTTAGATCTAGATGTGCAATGGCTTCAATTTAGGCGTATTTGCATTTGTAAAAGCCTACTTTCTTATCTCAGTAATTTTGAACGCGAACGAAATTATTCATAAACAGTTTTTTGTTCTATATATGGCCAGTTGGCGGAACGGCTCCAACGATGATCTATAGCATGTCGTACCCATAACAAGACTTAGTAGAGCCATAACCGGAGTACATATAAGACTTACCGCTGGTGGGTTGTATGGTCGAATACGCTCGCCGCGGCTGTCCTAGAAAATGCAAACAGTTTGGCTGCTTATGTAAAAGTAACATATTCTTTTAAACTATTGTGGGTCTTTCCTGTTTGCTGCCCACAAGTCATACTGTAACTTTTCCGATGCCTTCGCCTTCGCCTAAGCCTAAGCCTAAGTCTAAGCCAAGCTACTGTGACGACAGCTCCTGAGGCTTAGGCTTAGGCTTAGGCGAAGGCATCGGAAAAGTTACAGTATGACTTGTGGGCAGCAAACAGGAAAGATCCACTATTGTAATTGGCTTCACGCTTTCCATGCTGCCATTATCCATGATGGGAAAAGCATTGAGCGGTAAGCTGATAAAACCAAAAGTTTCAGCATCTGTGTGATTTGTCGGCAAGAACGGGTATTTTGTTATCTACATACGCTGGTCTGAGCAACCTAACTGTTACAGTATGAAACTAGCCGGCAGTTACTGAAGCTACAAGATCTTTAGAGTATTAAAATTAAATGATGTAATGATTGCGCAACGTGAAAACGATTAGCCGCATTATGCAATAGTTCACACAGCCAAAAAAGGAAAAATGTAACCGCGTCGTTCTGGGCAACATGTAATTGTGTTGGTTGTACTTCGCACACGCGTTCTCTCAAAACTTGAAATAATTAATGCCATTGGCGATTAGTCAATGGATGAGCGAAACGAAGTTCCATTTTTGTCACGTGAGGACAAAGGCGCTTTGTTTCTTTCAAAATTAAAAAGCAGTGCTAATAACTCACCGCTGCGCCGATGGTGCTTCTACAAAAGATTCATTCTGCTCTTATTCCCAGCGTTTGCGATAACTGATTGCACAGCAATTGATTTCAAAGCGAATCTTCCTTAAGGCAGCTTCCCCTATGCGCTCCGGCTGTTCACCTTACCGAATAAACGCAGTAATACATAAACAGCAGTTTAAAATGAGTTACAGGAAGGCGCTGGAACAATTATGCCTTGCAAGCACCATGGGACGGTTTAGAAATTTTTTTGGATAGCGACACAGCTCGAGTTAACCGATGGAGCGGTGAAGCAAAATGAAAGTTATTAAAGCGTCTTGCCTTTTCAAAGGTATTGCAAATGGATTTGTCTTTTATCATAATGGACAGTAGGTGCGCGGAAAGCGAAAACGACAACCTTTTCGTGTGTACTTCATTGTAGCGGTGCTATGCGCAAACCGAAAGAACAACACTTACCTCCTCAGGATGGCTGTGGTTTACGTGAACTGGCACAATAAGCTGAAAATATAGCTTTATTATTTCTAAAGATAGAAAACAGTTAAACTGGCATTAAAAAAATCTGCTATTGACATAACTACAAAAGCGTATGTGCTACTAATACGATCGCTGTAACTCGCGTTTCGAGCTCCACAATAACGCATGAAAAATGTTTCCAACATTTTTGAAGGTACGGTTTCAAGGGACACTTCGTTCTCTTACTCCGCGATGACAATACGAGTTAAGTCTGATCACCAAAAACGCAATAGTTGCAACTGACACTTGCTCGAAGCTAACTAGCTGATGCAACAGAAAATAAGTTTATTTCCAAGTTTCCTTAGGATAACCCGTATTTGATATTCGCTATCCTCTGTTCTTTCGTTGCAAAGATGCTCAGGTCAAGATTGATTTAAAAAATCGTAAAGATGCTGCAGCGTCATTTTATTAGCGCAATCGAATCGGAGACTCTTCAAAAGTTCGATGCAGAGAGCTCCAGTGCAGCCGAAGCGTTCATAATCCCTTCAGGAAAAGAAATTCCTCTCTTGATCAATAGTTTTTCATACTGTGGACCAAAAGGATATGCTAACGCCTTCCTCCATGTCGAATAGGCCCTTCCGTCAAAGTACGGATATGCAACAGAAAGCTCACAGCTTTCAAAAATTAATTTTAAAGAATAACTGCGTTTGGGAAGAAGCAAAAACGCCGCAGAAAGAAGAAATAGATTATCATAAGGACTTGAGCCACATAGTAGCATGAAACAGCAAAGCTGTAATGAAAGAAGGGAATGGAGGATAAAGATCGCTCAAGTCGTTAAATTTCTCGTCTTACATTAATGTGCATCATTTGATGCATTATCATTTCTCCTTAACTTCATTTCCTCACTATTTGAATTTTATTCATTGTCCTTTCTTGTTTTATTTTATAATTACTCTATTTTTGTCCCTCACTCTACCGTAGCCGTTTAGTGATACTCAGGTTCCATAATCCGGCGCCACGGGACGCGGCCCTGCCAATCATTAGCGCGTTACGAAGCAGCCTAAGCATAAGCTTACGTTTATGCTTATAATGTCCCGCAAAAAACCGTGTTGCCAGTCATATTCTTCCTTTCAATCAAACGTAAGGCCTACCTTTTGGCTTAAGCTTAGGAAGGACAGAACAGGGAGGACGAGATAAAAGCATAACGCCAGTCGTGTTCTGCCTTTACCGAAGCCTAATCCTAAAAGTAATGGTCATGTTTAGGCTGCTTCATAGCGGGTTGTAAATTGGCGGAAGAGTGCGCAGCGAGCAGTACCGACGGATCATCGAACATGAGCATCATGATAGAGTGGTGGGTATAGACGACTAAAGACCCTTACTTTACTTCATTCTATTTGATATCACATTTGCCATTGTTATGTACCGATCGCATCAAAATGCGCTCTGGAATGTACAGTACAGTAGCTGAATGCAGGTGAAACAACGGGAAAATTTAAGTTCCTGTTGCTCATAGCGTCTTGTTTGTCACAATGAGTGTACGACATCTAAGCGTAAGCCGAAAATGGACCCCTGTTTGATCAACAGGAGCCTCCGGAGGACCGTTGTCTCTCCGCCGCTCCTGCATGCGGTAATTGGCCCCTTAGAGATTTGCTCCTGCTTGTCAGACAGGAGTCCATTTTTGGTTTAAGCTTAGGCGGCGTACACACTCATTTTGACCTACAAAATATTATAAGCATCAAGAATTAAAATTTTCCCATCGCCTCACCTGCATTCAGCTGACTTACTGTACATTCCAGTTCTCATTTCAACAGACCCTCATATCCTGTCAGTTCTGGTTTTGGTTTTATTTTCTTTTATCGCTCGTTGCACTTTGCTTATGTCCATTTTGTACCCGCTCGTTCAGTGTTGTTTGGGTTCATCCTACCGCCGAGCTTAACAAGAAAAGGGCTTTGTATGGTTAAGAAAGAAGCTGACAGCTCTGGTTCTAATCTGCAATGAACCTAACAGGTATCATCTCTGTTTGTTGTGAGAGATATGCTAAAACCCGTTACGAAGTTGTAGTTACGCGGCACGTTTATGAAACCAAAATGTCTAACTTTGTAAAAAAACTCTTACCGGTTCATTCGCCAAATCTTTCACCGGTTCGCCGGAAGTCTAGAAATGACGACATTACAGATTAGTCAAGATTTTGAGCCCAAGTCCACGCGTCATTCCTCTATACGGAAACGACCAGTTGTCAGGTGGAAAAGGTGTATTAGAAGAAGTTAAGATTTTGGGATCAGCTACGTCTCAGTGACGGCATCTGATCTACTTTCCGTATGGAAGACTAAAGCTATATGTAGCTATACGAAAAGAAGTAATATACTTAACGGGTCTATGCGTCACAGATTGTTCTAGCACGCAGTTACGAGAGAACGTGTGCCTGCTTATTACTCTCACAAAGTGTCATGCTTACTATTTGCGATTTCCTATTGCACTACGCTGTGATAAGCACAGCTTGAGAAAGAAACAGACGTTTAGCTTAGCTTACTGAAGGAAAGTCCACGTTTAAAGGTTGACCAATGGGCGGCTTGCCTACCTAAGCGGGTTCATTGCCTGCGCCTTTTGCCACTCTGATTCACAGAATCGCATTTGTCTCAATAACTTTAAGAATGATGACTGCTTTGCTTCAGTCGTTTGAAAAACAATGATTTTGGTACTAGTTACCAATTTGCGCAGCCACATTGAGGTGCACATTCATTAAACTAGAAGTTGTAAGAGCAATAGCATCAGATGCGTAGTTCCATGTTTATTATAATAACGTATGATTAGCTCAATGCTTTATCATGCAATCTGTGAGCTTTCTGGCGGTTAGCCTATCACCTATCATCTTCCACATGACAATTGCATAAGGTTTACGCTCCTGACGTCAAGGCATTGTTACTTTCAAGACACTTTAAGGTGACAAAGAAGTAGTCTACGGGCTGCGAAGCATTCAGCTTTCAACCTTCAAAGAAGTTATGCAAAGATAATTGAGTTTCCAACTTACGCTGGTAGGGATTAGAGCTGTTGTAGCGATAACAAGAAATCCAGTGAGCATTTCTGTTGGGATACTGAGTGATCTGTTTAATACCAGTTTTTATAGGATCTAAGTGTCGACATGATTTACAGTGGGCGTATTGATCATTCTGTTATTGTTTGAGTATTTCTCGTGTTGAAAATATTTGCTACAGTTTTGAAGCATATAATTGTGATAGCATCGTTCACCTAATGCAAATTGTTGAAACAGCTGTGCACCTCAGTGCACAGTTTAACGTAGCTATTCTCAAAAGGGTGCTGGGAGAATTTTCCGGGTGGTGAGAGGGCCCTGAAGAGGGTAGAGGATTGCGCGGAACCGTAGACGTTATCATGGTCACTTCAGGGCTAGTCAATGTCAAAAAGCCAGTCGACCCTGAAATAAAAGGTACAGGTTATCGAATCAGCCTTTTAGGCTCTTTAACCGATCCTGTTAGAACAACGTTGGAATGCCCAGGGCCAAGCGGCACTGGCGACTTCCAGGGGAGCGCTGGAGAGGTCCAGTGGAGCGCTGACGCGAAAAACGGTTGTTGAGAGACTATCGTTTAACTTCCTACTAAATCAAAAGCGCTGCATGCCCTGAAGACATGGGCACAGATTGAAAATACTCACAAAATAGTGATAGGGGATCAAGATAGCGATAGATAATATGGAATGCGTCGAAGGCAAGATTAGTTAACCTGATACTGCTGGACTTAAGATCTCTACTTGACAGAGACTATGCAATTGAAGCTCTCACATAGATCCGTGAAACTGCGCTGCTTGATGGCAGCATAATTTGATTAAATACCACTGGGCGTAAGGATGGGAAGGACTAAGTAGTAAAGGTTTCTACAAATGTTTGCCAAACCTTGCCGACGACCTAATAATAAAAAGCTGTGAGATAAATTCACTCGATATTAAAATTATGGTTGACGACTCACGGATATTCCGTCCACATTCAGAATGCTTTCATTCGCTCGCTCGGATTGTAGTCTTTTCTCAAGTGGCTCTCATTCTCACTGTCTCTGCTGACTCAGACAACTTTCGCTGGTAGAACCAGACGAGTCTCGAAAACGCTGTCGCTCAGTTTTTCTTTAACGGTAAACAGCTTTTTCTTAAAGCGTTACCGGCATTGGTAAAGTTATGAACAGAGTTAACCGTGATGTCGCCAACATCAAAGACACCCCTATCGCTAAGCCTATTTTTGGTATCATTGTTATAACCTTATTTGATTTTATTTTGATTCATTATCATCATTACTATTAATTCATCCTGTCTGTTTTTATTTTACTTTCAGTTGGATTTGTTGTTTATTCTGTTTTATTTGTTTATTCGTCCAGCGGTATTGTCGCAGCTCCAGCGAATGTATGATTCATAGGAGCGTTTCTCGTAGCTTGGTGAACACGGTGGCGGTCAAAGTCGAAATCCCGAATAAGTCGAAAATGCACTGTAAAGTGTGGCCTTGTGGCAGTTCTGCACTGGCATCTTCTAGATAAAGAATGTATTTGTGTAGAGGCGTTAATATGCTGGTCTTGCTTCTTAGATCACTAGCTTCGACGCACGGTTGGTCGATTTCATTTTCTCCACATTTTCAGAATTCTCCTTAACGCTTTTGACTAGTGTGCAATGACTTTGTTGGGAGGCCACACTTTACAGTGCATTTTCGACCTATTCGGGATTTTCACCCTAACCCAAGAGAAAATACCGTATGAGCCCTGTTCGACGTTCCAGAAGCATGAAAAACTAGGTCGCCACTTTATTAGCATTCATAATTGCCTAAAACGTTTTCATGAAAGAAGGTGCGTTTCCTTTCAAGATGGTGTTGTTTACTACTGGTGCAAACGCTATTGGCCATCGGATTAGTGACACTGACGGCCATGTAATGAAGTATGTATTAATTATAATGCAGCTTCATCCCGAAATAATCTCCATAATTCTTGCTAATAAACAAAATGGGTCAAACGTAATCTAGCGCGTTTGAAAATTGATCAAGTGTTAAGTTACGGCGGCTCTGCGTCAGAAAAAGTTAACATTAGTTTTGTGATAGCATTTTGAGCAATTATTCAAACAGTGACTGACTCTTCAGCAGTCACTTATTCCACGGAGCAGTAAAAATGAACGGTTGCTGAAGCTGCTGCACTTTTTAAGCAAATGATATTCCTTCAGTATGAAATCGTCACCATTAGTTTTCACTATATAGTACAGCAGTGCCACAAAACATAACCTCACACACTTGCATAGTGATGCTGAGAAAGTTGGGCTGTTTGGCCATTCAACTGTCCTCCATTTTTCGATTGTATCCATTACCACATTCTCTCTGACCTGCAGCGCCACCTATGAATTCTCGAAACAGAAATTATCAGTTGCTCAACTTAGGCCTATCAAGCGCGTGCAGTCATTCTTGCAATGTTCATTTAGTGAGGTGCTCAATTTGGCAGCGTATCAGACGTGCGAAGAAGCGTGCTTCCCCTTTCTTACCGCTGAGGAGGATGCACGAGATGGCAAATAATGTTCATGATGAAAGTTTACTGTAAACAAAAAGGTTGGTGATTTCTTTGACACTTATGTACGAATGACGTTAGCTGGACTGATTACGGCGTTTTGACGATGGCTCCTTCAGATGTAGGTTCTTTTCTCCAAGTGACGACTTCTGATTTTCAGTTGTGCTTTTACTAAATCTCGTAACCAATTATTCATCCACTGTCCAATCAGCACTGCAAAATAAACAGACATTACTCACTGCTGCGTAGTGTTCCATTCAACGAAAATAATGAATGGGATTTTGTCCTGAAAGTTCTGTAATGGCTTCAGAACTTCTGCTACATTTCTACTAAGTATACGGGATGATATCCGTTCAGTTCTTTGTCTCTTTTGTTTAGCAGGGCTTCAAAGGCAAATCATGCCTCGTCGTCATCAACGCTGAATCAACAATAACGGTAAGGTCAAAGTTGGCAACAAGCAAGGCGAGCGGACACACTAGTTGCCAATTTAGGTACAAGAACTTTCTTCCATCAAGAAAATAACCTACAAGCTATAGCGAGATGAGTAACAATGTAAGACAACCAAAATAATATGAATAGATAAGTACTGAAGTGAATTGGAAGGAAACAAGGCAAATAAATTCAAAAGTAATAAAACAAGTAAATTACAAGGAACAAAATGTAGTCACGATACAATAATGAAATCAAGTCTGACGAAATGTGATGATAAAGTAAAGATAGAACAACGATAAAGCAAAAGAAATAAAATATAAAGAATAAAGTAAAAGTGGTACAATGAAATTAAAGAGAAATGGTAATGGAGCAAATAAAATAAAGCAAAGCGGAATTACGTGACTTCTGGTTCTTTCTTCCCGCGTTTTCGGGATTTATTTTTTTGTCAGCTGTCCCGAAATGAAATCTGAGGTTTCTTCATTGTTCCTACGTTTTCATATAACCGTTCAACACTGCATGCGTAATCATCACCCATTAGAGTAGACTAAGTCCACGAGCTTGTGGCTGGATGCTCCGTGTGCATCATTGTTGAACATTTATGACACTGGTGAGCATGCTGGCTGGTCTGTTTTGCTCTTAACTAAGCCTAAGCAAAGTATAAGCCTTGTTTAGTCTTATGCTTATGTGAGGGCAGAAAAGGATGACCGGCAAACATACAGTATGACAGTGGACCCATGGCCGGCAGTTAAATTTCAGTTTTTGTAATTCTAGAAAACTCACAAAAACTTAAATTCTGGAAAACAGCGTTGCAAAAATTTAGCACGAAGCGTCGAAGCATACATTCCCGGGCTCGTCCTAAGCTAATGGGTGATGATTGCACAGGCACTGATAGACAATTACATAAGGCGAATGAGAAGATGGGACCTGGGGCAACTGGCATGAAAGTGAATCCCGAAAACGCAGGAAGAAAGAGCCAGAAATCTTGTAGCGCTGTCTTATTTATTTTATTTGCTCCATTACCATTTACCTTTAATTTCAATGTGTCACGTTTACTTTCTTGTTTGTATTTTATTTATTTTGCTCTATCAGTCTTTTGTCTTTACTTTATCATCATATTTTATCAGATTTGATTTCATTACTGTACCATGACAGCACCTTGTGTTCGTTTTGGTTCACTGGTTTTATTAATTTTGAAGCCGTTTGCCTTGTTCCCTTCTAATTCACTTCACTATTTATTATTCGGTTTTTCTTACATGCTTACTCATTTCGCTCTTACTTGTAGGTGGTTTGTAGTTGTTTTCTTAATAGAAGAAAGTTCTTCCGCCCAAAGTGGCGACTAACAACCTTAAACTGTCCGTTCGCCCGGCTTGTTGCAAACCTTCGCCTTTTCATTATTGTAGACACATAGACTTGTTCTTTTTGGCATATGCGAGATACTATTAATGATTAGTCTTTCTCGTTGACGTCATCATGAAGTAAAACAGAGGTTACTCGAGTACAAAAGAAATTGGTACAAGGAAAGCCTGCCTGATGACCGATGTGATTACTAAATAGTTAAGGGATGCGTAGGACGGAGTGCATGAGTTGGACAAGGGAAAGGTTCTCATGCTTCATGCACAACGGATTTCATCACGGGAAGCCGAATAGCCTACACTGCAAGTCATAATTTATACATTCGTTTTCTTCACATTTCCTAAAGTATTAATGCCAATACGGGTATTAGTTGTGATGTTAAGGCCCTACGTATTCATCATAAGTGCTCAGTGTGACCATAAATTGACCCTGCATTTGGCCTCAGCCTCAGTAAGCATACCTGCCATTTGAGGTGTTTATCTTGCATATATCTGGAAGAATAATTTGCACATTTTTCTCATCGAGCAAACGTTGTTCAGATTTAGCAAAGCTAGTGGAATTAAACATGGTGAATTTTAGAAGTATGGAGACTTACATGGTTCGCATACGTCCAAGCAGTAAGTGTAGTGTTCATAGTCGGCGATTAAGTTTGTCTTTAGGTATTTTTTGTTATACGGTTCACATTTCCATCGGCTACATATGTCTCTGGCGAATGGTTGGATCGACTAAAACAATAAGGCAAAAAGAGCAGCTTAGAAACAACTAATGCATGAAAGAACTTATGCTACAACTGGAAAGTGAGTATTGTTTCATTTCATCGCTGTTGCTAAGTCGCTTCACTATTTACATAAATAGTTACCTGTGTGTGCAACCGGAAAACTGAAGAGTCTATTCTATGAATGGATGGCAGATTGACATTTGAGAATGAGAACATTTCACGTAGCAGTGTCCGAAACAGATTTTTTCAAAGAGAACTTACCCGCACGCCCTCACATTCACCTCAGATCACGTAAGTGATTCTTTTTTTTGATGAACACTACCCTTCTAAGGATTATCTTATCACATTTTCTGTCATCAGTTTTGAAACGCGTACAAACTTATTCTTAAAATCTCTTTTCATTTCTAAGCAATTGTCTTTATTATGTTGCACTCTCAACAAACCTAGGAGCTCACTGAAACTGAAGTTCAAATAATACTTACTTCTGGTGGCGTGTATGGTGGAAGAGGATGGCCTTTGCCCTGGAAAATGCAAGCCAGTTTCATGCTTACGTAAATGTAACGAGTGTTTTCAAAAACAAGATCGTTCATTATTAGTATTATTAGCGCAACACGTCGTATATCAGCGTTGTTCAAGAGAAAAAATTATTAACAGATAAGCTCATGATGCGAACAGTTTCGTAAGTAACCTATCTGACCTACTTATCAGTTTCATAAGTTCAGTAGTACGTCTGCAAGAAAGAATACTTCTCCGTTTATCGACCAATGCTCAGGTTAACAACATAACAGCCTCAATCTCGCGGAAGCATGAAATTAGTCAACAGACAATTGGGTTAGGTTATATTAAAGATGCTAAAAACAGTGATCTCAAAGAGTGTCCATCAACCAACCTTTCGATTTTGTGATTCACTGATTTCACAGCCCATTGCGGTCACTTTTCGTGAAGTGACGCAGTGATTAATAAGCTTAGGGTTTGCTATTAATAGTAGTAGCTGAGTGCCTTAACAATTGCGATTCACAAGTTTCGTTGGACAAGCATTTGTGGTATAGAGGTTACTCGTGTAATGGCAGAATTCTCACCAACAGATAGAGCAATAAAGCGGAATGGAAAACCGTATTCAAGCATCGCGCATTTTTAAACTGCTGTAAGCAGATTCAGTACTGTGATTGACTAAACAGCGATAGATAATAAGAAAACGTCTCTTTACGCGTCAAGATCACTTTCTCGCATAAAAGAACGTGCAAACGAAAACAGTGGGACTTACCCCGTCCGGAGGTGTAGTCTGTATACGGGTGGGTACAATTGGCTGAAAATAAAGCGCCGTTATTTACAAAGACAGTAAACGTTTAGCTATGCATAAGAATTCACTAGAACAGCGTAATACTTGGTGAACAGTGAAAGCATATGCTTTGTTACCACAGTCGCTGTGAAGCGCACTTCGAACTTCAGAAATCAGTAATAAAAAATACCCTCGACCTGGATGAAGGCAGGGCACTAAAGCAATTTTCTGTTTGCTTACATAACGTAGGTGGCGCCAGCATCGACGAATAAAATAGCTTTGATCTCTATGAAAATAGTTAAAGCTTAGCTGAGATGAAAGTGCTGAGGCTTAGGCACATTCACTTTGAGGGATACATTTGTGAAAATAAGCTGACGACGAAGCGAACTGCGTTCGCTCTGAAAGCTACGTGAAGTAAACCCTTTTTAGTGGATGGGCGGGAAGCAATCAGAAATACAAAAACAGCCTTTACGAGACAGTTCGCTTTTAGTACACTAAGATATAACCCCAAAAGGATGCAAATCTGAATGCAAAACCGAGCAACTATGATTCTGCTAACGCAATATAATGTCATTGGCCCTACGTAATCTAAACTTTTTCTAACTAATCCTTTTTATATGCATAAACGTTCTTATTTTCATATGGACAAAAGTAACTCGACGTTGCTAGTCTGAAAAGCATCGCATCTGGGTGAAAATGATAAAAACCCCCTACGTGAAGCCACATTGCTGAATAGAAGCCTATGATTATTAAAAGTCTTTCATTTTCAAAGGGATTCATGTTTTTGTAAAATCGAAAGTGTCAGGGCATGTAAACGTTCTTACCTTTTCTTTCACCTCTTTAGGCTTCGGACTTTTGCTAGGTTTCTAGAAATGATGGACTAGTGATTACATTATATGCATATGATTACGTAACGGATGCGTTAGCTCACATTTATTTTATTTACTGAATCAAGCGGCTATATAACGCTGAAATGTGTAACAGCGTGGCTTTCGGATCCCTCCTTCTCTAGTCGTCATCATCTAGCATAAATTACCTCCGCACTAATGATTCGTTGGTAGGGCAGTTTGAAGCTTATTTACAGACACACAGCAAAACGGGCCAAAGCCGTGAATCCGAGATCAATTATGAAAATACCAAAGCCCGTTACAAGACATCCCGTCTTCAGAAACACTAATGATTTGTCAAAAATCCTCGATCCAGAATATGCATAATAGTTACAAGACGACGTTTAATTACTTATTATCCTAACATGGTGTAACATTACTTATTATCCTTATATGGATTGATACCCGTTCAGATATTTATCAGTTTTATTGGGCAAAATTTATGATTATGAGGTTTAATACCAGTTTTCCTGAGCGCATCAATAAATGTGATTCACAAACTTAATAAAAATGTGGTTCACGTCCTTGGCATAGAAATTTCTCAGACAGGAATTCAATTCGCGCCAACAGACGAAGCAATGCTGCAAAATTGGAAGCCTAACTGAATCATATCGCTTTATAGGCCTAATGCATGGGATTCTTTACCAGAATTGCCTTTAAGCACATGGAAGAGGAATACAGAACCATCCGCGACAGGAATGCATTGCTGCGGTAGAAAATGAACAAACAGAAAGGAATGCACTTACCTCAACTGATTTACTTGATCCATCTAGCATTGCGGCAAGCTTAAAACAAAGTTCTGTTATTTGCATACACGAGGAATGGTTGCTTAGGCATAAGGTCCAAGCACATGGCATCATGTATTAATGTTTTAAACGTGCTTTGCAAATGACGAATGCGAAAAATGCATGGAACGTTGCCATGGAAGCATTTTTGTTCACTTACATTTGATTTGCATGCCCACTTAAAACCAGATAATCAAAAACAAATAATTGCGTTGGCAACTTTTTTGGCCTGAATCAGCTGACTTAATAGAAAATAAGTTGTTTACTTGAAAGTCTGCTCAACTTGAATTTGAAGTTTAGGTAAATACGCAGGAGCAGCTTCATTTGTTACTTTGTCGAAACGTGTTAAGGCGAAAAGCGCTTTCAAAACGGTACGTATATTGCAGTCTACTAACGCTTTGCGTTTGTACATGGCATAATAGAACGTTCTAACCTTATACATATGATTCTGCAGTGGTGCAAGGACATACATGAATAGACCAGGAAAACGAATTTCTCGCTTTATTAATAGTTTTTGAAAATTGAAAGACTGATGCTTCCTAACGGGATAGATGGTTTTGACTGGAGATCGTTCATAGGTTATCCCGTTCTTGGTTATGTAGTGCGTAAATCTGTTGAGTGGCTGAGCAGTTGCTTAGTGTGCTTACAGATACTCACTACATAACAAAGAACGGGATAAGCCGTGAAAGATCGCCAATGAAAACTTTCTGAAAATGTAATATTCTAACAGCTTCCTCTTCAATGCACTCTTATCTGCTCGTCATGTTGCTGATATGCAATGAAAAGTTTCGGTTCTCAAAAGCTAATTTTTACATGCACTGGCAGTGACATAAAGCCAAAAAAGTTATAAAGCTTGGGATGGTTGTTACCTGTTCAATTGCATTTTCTGATGGATCATGTTTGGAAGCCTAGAAATTACGAGAATTATTATCAGTCAAAATTGTGCGCACAAGGAACGCTTGACAATCAGTTACCTGCTCATCTAGTATACAGTTACAGGGGGATGCAAGGTTTATCATTATTGTAAGAAACATAGCGCCAGTCATTTACTATTACGCCATGCTGTAACAAGAGCAGTTTACAGAAGGATCAAGGGTTGCATTGCTATAGGGAACTGTGTTTAGGCTGGGCAACGAATACTTCACCTACTCTTCTACTTGTAAAATTTCAATAATTGCATGTGCCTATGGCGTATCTCATTCATACGCAGTGTGATTCACTTAATCGACGGAAGGAGTTGCTTATAACGTTAATAGAATGGCATTGCCTTAATTACTGAACCCAAGCAGCAAACAGACGATTTCAGTAAGAGTATTAGCGCTGTAGGAGATTTAACCAATGCTGTCTAATTGTCTAAACGCTTAATTTTTTAGTCCTTTACCTTCCACACCAATTTAGTCCATTCGCTGTCGCAGAACGAAAATTCTAGTAATACACCGACTGTGTGCTGGTTTCTCAGATAGTGGGATAAGTAGGTCCAATTAGAGGAGCAATGAAATGAAAAGGAAAAGCATACTTAGGCACTGTGCTTTTAGAGCTAATGGACAGAGGTGTTTTTTAAAATTGACCTAAGGCACAAGGAAGAGTAAAACTTCGCTCTTTCCATTGTACCTTCCACCACTGCAGGCAGTAAATGGAAAGAGAGAATAACACTTACCTTAGCTGACGTAGTTGGTTCATCTAGCATTGCTACAAGCTTAAAACAAAATTATGTCATTTACATATGCAGGCAATGGTTACCTAAGCATAAGATCCAAGCGCATGGTATCATATATTAATGCTTTAAACGTGTTTTGCAAACGAAGAACGAAAACTGCGTCCAAAATACCTGATGGCACGTTACCAAGGAAGCATTTTTCACTTACATCTGATTTGCATAACCACTTAAGACTAGATAGTCAAAAAGCAATAATTGTTGCCATCTTTTTTGACCTTAACCAGCCTACTTAATAGAAAATAAGTTTACTTGAAAGTCTGCTCAACCTGAAAGTTTGATGTTTAGGTAAATGCGCAGGAGCAACTTCATTTGTTATTTTGTCAAAATGTGGTCAGGCCAAAACCATTCTCAAAACGGTACGTATACTCCAACCTATTAATTCTTTGCATTTGTGCGTGGCATAAGAGAACTTTCTAACCTTAGATATATGATCCTTCAGTTGTGCAAAGACAGACATGAATAGACCAGGAAAATGAATTTCTCGCTTGGTTAATAGTTTTTGAAAAACTAATATTCAAACAGCTTCCTCCCTGATGAACTTATCTGTCTGTCATGCTATTGATATGCAACGAAAAGTATCTGTTCTAAAAAGCTAATTCTTACATGCACTGACAGCGGCATAAAACTAAGTTTTAAAGCTTGAAAAGGTCATTACCTTGTCGATTGCTTCTTCTGGCGGAACATGTTTGGAAGCCTAGAAATGGGGAAGTTATCATTAGTCAATATTTTGTGCATGCGCCCAGAACTAGTTCCTCTGCATAGTTCCAAGAAGACGTACGATCGCTATTATTATTATTACAGCAACGCGTTACGTTTGCTACTCGCTATCGTAGTCCACTACAATAAATACGGTTCGTCATGGGAACAAAGGTTTTAGTTAGACTGCCAAAGAGGACTGCATTCTCACTGGATGGCAGACAGGTCGCCTAGTCCTCACCTTTGCGTAAAGTTGATCCCTTGTAGGTGGCCTTGGTTTGTCTCGTTCGCACGTTTCGTGTGTTTGAACAAATAAGGGAAGGATTTGCTCATAATACAATGACACTGCTTTAATCGTTTGAAAATCAATGATTCCACTGATCTTCAACTGTACGCGTACAAGCGCTGAGCCACAACCATCGAACGGTTGTACGCATTTATGAAGCACAATAGCGACGTGCTGAACGCAGCTGCCTGTCGCGCGGTACAGATTGC
Organism: Trichuris suis; assembly: GCA_000797535.1. Classification (NCBI taxonomy): domain Eukaryota; kingdom Metazoa; phylum Nematoda; class Enoplea; order Trichinellida; family Trichuridae; genus Trichuris; species Trichuris suis. Next base: position 181,762 of record KN538388.1, on the reverse strand, counting down.
AACCACAAGTTTTCAGTTCTCAAAAAATAAATTCAAATTTATAATTTCAGCGGCACCTTTACAAGACCAGAAATTTTATAACTTGCAAAACACTTTTGCCTTTCCGCGCAAGCGTAGAACTGATAAGAATTATAGTTTCGGAAGTTAGCGAGCGCATTTGCCTCTGTTTTTCTTCTGTAGGGAAATCACACACTGTGAATAAGAAAACTGCTACGTTGGAGGGACCGAGTTTTCAGCACTTAACAGCGCCTCCTCTTTGGGGTGTAATGGAATTTCCCTACGCATTGAAACCGCGCACTCGTTAAGAACTATATTTTAGAAGCCTATGCTTGGCAGACTGTTTCTGTAAAAATAACAATAGTTAGCAGTTGCTTGAGGACATGTAACTGCGTGCTATTGTCACAAAACCTGGCACGTGCTATTTACTATTGCAGCATACTGCAATGAGCGTAACTTGTGAAAGGACGAAAGTTTAATTTACCTTACTGAAGGGAAGAGCACTCCTAAGGCTGATCAGTCGATAGCATGCCTGCTCTCACAGGCTTATAACGTCTAGTCATTGCCTGCGCCTTTTCTCACATTTCATACATGAACTATGATTCATAGAATCGCCTCTGCCTTAACAATTTTAAGAATGCTGATGCTCATAACATAATGGCTTTGTTTCAATCGTTTGAAAAGCAATGATCTTGATATTAGTCACCAATTTTCGCAGCCACGTTGAGCTGTACATCCATTAAACTAGCAATTGTAAGAGCAATAGCATCAGATGCGCAGTTCCATGTTTCTTATGATAACGTGTGATTAGCTCAATGCTTTATCATGCAATCTGCGAGCTTTCTGACGGTTAGCCTACAGTCTTCCACATGACAATTGCATAAGGTTTACGCTGCTGACGTCAAGTCATTCCAAGGAATGTTACTTTCATGACACTTTAAAGTCACAAAGAAGTAGTCTATAGGTTGCGAAGCATTCAGCTTTCAACCTTCAAAGAAATTAAGCAAAGATGATTGAATTTCCAACTTACGCTGGTAGAGATTAGAGCTGCTGCAGCGATAACAAGAAATCCAGTGAGCATTTCTGTTGGGATACTGAGTGACATGTTTAACACCAGTTTTTATAGGATCTAACTGATATGTCAAGTTTTCGAGACACGGTGGGCGTGTTTATCTTTTTGTTATCGTGTAGGTAGATTCCACGCTGTCAAGCGTTCATTGTAAATGTTCGTTGAGAGCTTCTAAGCATATAGTTTTGTTACTTTCGTTGACCTAAAGCAAATTGTTGAAACAGCCCTGCAGCGTAGTGTGTTGTTTAAGTTAAGGGTGCATTATTAGGACATAGTCGCTGCGGAAACGTGTTTGCTAGCCTGTGCGTACTTTGAGACCATTAGGAACAAAATAGTAATACCTCCGTAACGATAGAGTGAATAACGGAGGCAATTTGGCTAAAAGTATGCCATGCGGTTGCTTGGCGCATGGCACAAGTTTTCGTAGCCTTTAGGAAAGAGGTAACCGTTCACATGGGGGTTCGCTTGTGGTTAGTAAGATTGCATTTGCAGGAAAAGTCTCCAAAAGGTGGAGCATAGGAAATTTATTAGTAAAGCAAACAATGATGAGCGAATGTTGAGTTTCGAACTTTCATAACAACATTGTTCCATCATCAGAGTTGTGTAATTTAAATGTTTAGGCTGGAATCATTCTAGTTTCTCAAAGAACTACAATATATCCGTTTCAGAGAAACGCATTTCTAGCAACATGTTGTCTTTAAGTTCAATTTCCCCTATGCCATAATCCTCTCAAATATGACTACCGTGATTAAGGTGAAAATTTTGCCAACCGGATTAATTGGTTTAGTCGATGCCTGCTTGTAATGGTAATTGAATACTATTGAAAATGGGTTTTCTGGAACAGATTTGTGAGGCAGCCTGTGACGTCTCGAAGGGGGAATTACTCAGCTGCATCATGCGCTCGCAGACGTTCTCGCGATTTACCATAACTGACTCATCCCCGCTTAGGTAGTAGCATACTGGGCAAGCGAACAGGTATAATCACTTTTTTTCCACCTCTGAGAAGGATGCACTTGATAACAAATAATGTATATGGTGAACGTTTACTGCAAACAAGCAGATTGGCGATATTCAATGGCACATAGGGTGCGAATGACATTCAGTTATCTCATTATTTACGAGTGGGTTCCGAGTGGGCTCTTTGCTTTCTGGCAAGTTTTCCATACTTCAGTTGTGCCTTCAATAAATCTTCTATCCAATTTCTTACCCACAGATCAACCAGTACTGAAAAATGAGTAGCCATCATTCATTGCTGCTTAGCATTCCATTCAGTGATTAAAACGAAGAACAAGTCAGATATCGACGTGGAAATTCTATAACAAGTTGACCTCTGTTACGTTTCCCAACGCACATATTCATTATACATGTGATGTCTCAGGTACTCATCATGAATGCCAAATATGGTCTCTCAGTCTCAGTAAGCATAAATGGCAATAGTAATGTTTACTTTGCGTATCTCTAAGTTCAGTGTGAGCCATAATCGTTTGCACAATTTTCTCCGTGAGGAGCGACGTTCAAATTCAACTTCATACAAGCTTTTTTTACATATGCACTATTTACGCGATGTCGCTTGGACAGAGAAGATAGCAGAATTAAAGTTGGTACGCTTTAGAAATAAGAACACTTACAGGGTTCGCATAGGTCTAAGCAGTCAATGTACGCTTCGTAGTCGATGATTAAGTTTGTCTTTAGGTATTTTTTGTTATACGGTTCGCATTTCCATCGGCTGCATACGTCCCTGGCGAATGGTTGGATCGACTAAAACAGTAACATAAAAAGGAGTAACTTAGAAAACAATTAACTAATGCATGGAAAGTGAATACTAGGATCTTTCCTGTTTGCTGCCGACGAGTCATACTGCAGCTTTTCCAAAGCCTTCGCCTAAGCCTAAGCCTCAGGAACTGTCGTCACAGTAGCTTGGCTTAGGCTTAGGCTTAGGCTTAGGCGAAGACTTTGGAAAAGTTACAGTATGACTCATGGGCAGCAAACAGGAAAGACCTGAATCCTGAGGCTTAGGCTTTGGTGAAGGCTTTGGAAAAGTTACAGTATGACTCATGGGCAGCAAACAGGAAAGATCCTAATACTATTTCATTTTTTCGCAACTACTGCTCTATCACGTCGCCAGTGGTCATTGTTTGCAGCTGAAAGGCTGAAACGTCTACTCAACAAGCGGGCAGCTAATTAACCTTTAGGAAAATGAGTGTTTCACTTAGCGACGCTGAAGAGAGGCTCTAAGAAAGAGCTTATTCCCATATTTCCGTGTTCAGCTCAACTTAGACTTATATTACACTTTTTGAACAGCTCTATATTTCTCAAGATTATCACTGGCATGTCGGCTCATACTAATTATTGTCAGCAAGTAACGTGTGGAACATAAGCTTCAGAAATTGCTATCTCAATGCGTGTATGCGTCATAAAAGTACTCCGTTTTGGTAAATGTACAATTAATCCTTTCCTGCATTGTGTAACCGCTGATGGCGTTTGCGTTAGATTTTCTGTGATATGAGTCAGGGATTAAGGATACAAATAATAGCCTACTGTTAATGAGCTTTCCGTTCAGCAAGTAGACATAGCATATCAATTTTGGGACCTTCTAAGAAAACATGACTATGCTGACAGTCGATTGTTGCAATTCAAGCGAATTAGCACTTATAAAAGCCTACTTTCGTAATTCAGCGATTTTTAGGGTAGAGAAAGCCATTCATGATGTTCTTTTCCTGAATGTGGCAAGCTGGCTAGGCAATTCGAATGGTTAACTTTATTACGTCACGCCCATAAGAAAGAAATTTACCAGCGCCGTAAACGAAATACGTCCTCTACTTACCGCTGGTGGCTTGTATGGTGGCGTGGCAGGACGACGTTTACCCTGGAAAAAAACAAATCAATAAGATGCTCATGTGAGGGTAGCGTAGGCCTTTAAGCGATTGTAATGAACGTTACTCACTGTTCAAATTGAGCAATGCATGAACGGGTAAGATCATTATGGGACAATGACATTTCCGTAATCTACTCGCTTAGTTGGCAATGAAGAATGCTTCCCTGTTATTCTCCTATGCAAATTTAGTAAGATAACTGCCTTATTCTCACTAAAGTATGATACTTCCGAGGTTGTTAAAGAGCTTAGGTAATTGTCAAAGTGCTGGGCACCCGCCATGTCCCCAGCTAGAGCGGCCGGGAAATATTGGTATATAAGAAAATGTTTGGCCATGACCTCATATGACTTGTAATATAGCCTATTCTATGTACCATGATGAAATCCCCATGAAGCATGAGAATCATTCCTTTGTCCAGCTTATGCAGTTCATGCCGCTTTTCCGTTAATCATTTAGTAATCGCCTTACTATCATCAGACCGATTGTCCTTACACCGTTTGTTTTACTTAATGACATCAGCGAGAAAGACTACTCATAATAGTAATTCAGATATGCGAAAAAGAACAATTCAGTGCATCCGGCGGCTATCGCTGTTGATAGTTGTGATAGCACACGTTTCTCATATGCCAACAAAAGTCTCAGAATAAAAGTCATTTCAACGAATGGAGCAATAATGCAAAATCGACAATCTCATTCAAATATTTTGTTTTCTGACGCTATCGTAAGCATTTTGATTATTACAGTTCACTTTGGATGCATATAGGAGGAAACCATTGCTGCATCCATAGAAAAAATGAGCACTTACCCCATCCGGAGTAGTGTCTACATGCTTCGGTACAATTACCTGAAAACAAGCATTATTTTTACAAGCACGCTAGGCGGCAACAAAGATATATGACCATGGTACATAGCGTTACGTTCTCAGGGGCATTACCCATTGAACGGCAAAGATGGATTCTTTTATTTTGCAAATCATTCAAGAATTGCTATGTCCCGTTGTCCCGGGCAATAAACACTGGACACTGTTCAACGGATGGCATTCGCTTTCCTTACAAGAAGTTACAGCAGCTGTAATAAGTGGTCTTCAGTTCGATAGCGTTTCCATGAAAACATAATTCTACTCTTATAGCCAACTTAGGCGATCACATTTTCCACAAGTGTTGATTTAAGGTTGCTGTTGAAGGTAATGTCTGTTAAGCCACCTTACCGTTCACGCTATCGCGCTGCTACAGCCCACAGCGAACAGCTTTGCGAATAGGCAAAGTAATTCATAAGCATGGACTATATACACGCTGCAACAATTATCCTTTCGAAGAGTCGTGGGACGCACGCTTATCGTTTAGAAATTTGTTAGGTAGCGACAGAGAGCAGGCCACCGTCAGTACATGAATTCTCTATCATAGGCAGCCATATCATAAGCATGTACAAAATGCTGCTTTAGCCCTCCCTTGTAGAGGCCATTGAAGCGATGATGTGCATAAATGGAAAGAGCAGCACTTACCTCATCCACAGCACGGGTGACGCCTGCTTTGACAGGCACAATGGTCTGAAAATATGGTTCCGTTATTTTCAAAGACAGTAAACGATTATTCAGACAAAACAGTTCAGCAGAAGGCATAATATTCTATAAACTGCGAAAGCGCAAGTACTGTTCCCGCCATCACCTTAGGCCACCCTTCCAGCTTAGCAGTTGTGTACGGAAAGAGTTTCCAACATATTTGAAGTTAAGGTACCAAAATGACATTTCCAGCTCCTCACTTTATGGTGGCGTCATCATGTAAGCTTAATTGCAACTGTGCGATGCAAGCAAACTGATGTAACAGAAAATGAGTTTCTTTGCAAACCTCCTTAGCCTAGTCAAACGCATTTGTTAACAGTAGACCTGCAAAATTCCCTGTCATTCTGTTGCAAAGACGATAAACTCAAAACTGACGTGCAAACCCGTGCTGATACTGCAGTGCATTAATATTAATACTTTCTACTAGCGCGCAATGGAATTAAGAACCTTTCAAAACTGAGATGTAGAACGCATGTGTACATCCAACGTACTGATACTATGTCCAGTAAAATAAATTTCTTTCTTGGCCAATAGATTTTGAGAAGGTGGATTAACTACGCTGTGCATAGCAGAGCGTCAGAGAACAGATATGGGATAGGGAGTTGTCAGTTCGCAAAAATTAATTCTAACGGATAGCGGTAGTGGCACTTTTATAAAAGTTTTATACCATGCAAAGGACTCTTACCGGCTCATTCGCTGTGTCTTGCAATTCCGTGGACTCCTATAAGTGACAACAGTTATTTGTCAAAATTTTGAGCACATCATCATGGCTGGAAACAGTTTCCTTCGTTTTAAGCATGGAGTTATAAGAACTGGCATGGTTGCTTATTATTGTAATTCTTACGGCTATAATTCGCTTTTGCGGTAAGCTGCAATAAGAGCAACCTGAGAAGGGAATAAGAATTCTAGATGTCGTACTGAGAAAAGCGTACTCTTAGGATACAAAAGAGATCAGTCTGCGTCGTTTTTAGCGCTATGTGAATCTAATCCGTGCGCATAACTTTGTCACATCGTTTTCGCGCGCTGCGAAACGCAGCGTTCAGTTTGTCCCGATATTTATGAAAGGTTGTTTGGCATTGCTTTAATCTCTTAAGAAAAAATAATTCCACTATTATTCAGAGCTGCTTCTAAGAGAACTGAGCTGCACCCAAGGATAAAGACGAAAGAATTTTGCAAAAGAAGTTTTGCAGAAGCGTAATGTTACGTGAGGTTCAACGGAACGGTCACGTAGTTCATTTTCGCGCTGCCTAATTGTCTCAATGGTTTATCATGCAATCCTGGACATTCCAGACTGAGTCAGCCCATTTACATTCATATGGGGACCGGGGAAGCTGACCGTCACTGCTTCAAGGAATTCTAAAAAATCATTTCTACCTGAATGCTTTAGCAATGGTGATTTGCTAACTTGTTTTAGATGTGCGCTTATTATTAACAGGTTTCTCAGATGGGGCAGTGAACCAAAATGGACAACGTACTTAAGCACTATGACTTTTAAAACTAATGTATACAGATCCATTATTACAATTTTGAAAGAGTGAAACATCACCTTGCTATAGGGATTCTATTGCTGCAGTGGGGAAAGTGGAAAGAAAAGGAATGATACTTACCTCAGACGGTGAACGTGACCAGGGGAGGTATCCTTCAATAAGCTTAAAAAAAGTTCCATTATTCATATGTTGAGGAAACGGTTATCCACGAGCAACACTCCAGCAGATGGCGTCATATATTTTATTTTACGTGTGTTAATACTTTGCAAGTGACGAATGAAATAATTTCTCCAGCGTACCTGGCGGCATGAACCAATAATCGCTAGAAACTTTTGTTCTACCTGATATAGCTTATGCAATCGAAACTTAGTCACGCTACAAGTCTGTCTCCTCTGGGCAACTGGAATTTAGTTTTAGGTAAATTTGGAGAAGCAAGTTCGGTTCATGTTTCTTTTGGAAAGGAGGCACTAGCAAAGAAGTGAAAGTATTACAATGTATCTTCCGCTAGTACTTGGGATAAGCGAGCTTTCCAGCTTTAGATATACGGTGCTCGAATGCTGTGAAGACATATATGTTTGGAGCAGGAAAAGGAATTTCTCGCTTGATTAATTGTTTTGCAAATGTGATATGCGCGAAACACTTCCTCTCCGTCGTAGTGGTGATCTACAGTGAGAATTTTTCGGTCTTCAAAAGATAATTCTAACACGCGCCGGCGCAATAGACCTTTTATAAAACTATAAAGTTTAAAGCTTGCAAAGGTTCTTACCTCATCTATTGCTTCTACGGGCGGCTCTTTCTCTGCGACCTATAAATAAGGGCAGTTATGATTTGCCAAAACGTTGAGCTCCCCAGAGGGAATAAAATTTTGAGCATTAGGTCACGCGTGACAACTAGTTCCTCTGCACTGAGAAGTAAGACACAAGATGATTCCTGAGTGCTTGTTGTTGCAACAGAGCGTTAATATTGATATAGAGTTTGTGGAAATAAAAGGGCTTGCGCTTACCCCACCAAAAGTAATTGCACTGCTGTTGGTCACCTCTTCACTACTCTTCCACTTCCAGCGAATGGAAGCATCCATTCGCTGGTAGGGCATTTTGAAGTTTATTTACAGACACGCAGCAAACGGGCCAAAGCCGTGAACTGAAGTTCAATTATGAAAATTGTTGGATAAAGAAAATGATAGAACATGTAAAGGAGCCAGCGTTTGTGCTCACTTTCCCAGAAATCGAAACGATTAATTTCATTGACGCATATTTGAGGAATGAGTGAACCAACACCCAATCTTAACACTTGACGTCACATTTGTCACAAAAATAAAAAGCAACATTAATTACTGAGTTTCATATTAATGACGTTCCTGAGTGTCTTAGAAATGATTATTTACATGCTTCCTCATATATACTCTTATGACACAGAAATTTCTCGTATATTGGGAGAACTCGTGCCAACAAGTGGACAAGTGGGAAACCTTATTCATGCACTGTGCTTCCTCATGTTACCGGAAAGAGTTTCCTTATCATGAGTGAGCCTTTATGAGCACATGAAAGGGGAAAGCATCACTCGTTTCACGTATATTCCATTATAACGGCTGAGAACAGGGAAACTGCAAAGATTAGCACTTACTGCTTGGGTAGTTCTACCTCCTGCATCGATGAGTGCAGTTTGCAGAAAGCAAATTTTGATTATCTCTTTAAATTCTGGAAACAGTTTTCCAGCCTTAGGACCTATGGAACGAGAAGTACTCAGTGAGCTAACAGAGACATGTAATGTCAGGGGGCTTTTACAAAGCCAGAAGTTTTACAGATTCTTACCTTCGGTGTCAAGCTAACTTTCTCCACGCTCGCCGAAGCCTAGAATTGATAACAATCATAATTAGTCAATATTTTAGAAAAACGAAACTGTCGGCACCAGCTGCGTCTCATCGTTAGCATTTATCTGAGCTTCTGTGTATAAGAACAAAATTAAATGCACCCGTTAAGAAGGACTATATTTCGCAAGCTTATGCTTCGTAGATTGCTCCTGTACATTTACTGCAGAAATACAAGAGGACGCGTGACTGGTTATTATCCTGCTATTCGCTAGTGCAGCACGTTGCAATAAGTACAGCTTAAGAAAGCAGCAAGCGTTTGTTATTCTGCTGGTGGAAGCTGTGTGACTAAAGGTTGAGCAATGGGCAGGGGTTGATCGCTTTCACGGTTTCATAAAGTTCAGTCATCATTGCATGCGCCTTTATCATGCCTAATTCGTGAGCTGTGATTCTCAGGATTGCATTTGTCTTAATAACTACAGGAATGATGATGGTTTTAATGCAATGGCCTTGTTTTAGTCGTTTGAAATGCATTGGTTTCCGGTATTAGTCGCCAATTATTGCAATTACATTGCGCTGCATATCCAATGCTCAAATATGCTAATTTATTGTAGTAAGGGTAGCAGCACTATATAGGCAATTCTATATTGATTATCATAAGGCATAGTTAGCTCAATGCTTTATCATGCAATCTATGACCTTCCTGGGTGTTAGCCTCTCGTTTTCCACCTGATAATTGCAGAAGCTGAATGTTGCTGTCGTCGAGATGGTTGCTAGAATGTGTTCTGTTTCTCACTTGATGGAATCTACAGTAATTGGTTTTGAACCTGTACTGTTCTCCAACAATTCTTTCGAATTATTAATGGAAACGATTATGCTTGGTGTCAGCAGACTGTAACAACTTAATGAGCAAGAATCTGAGCTTTCCGTTACCCTCAGGAATGAACTAAAGATGTGAATTAAGGAAACGTTAAGAATGAGGAAGTTATTGGTTCAGAAGGCCAGTTGTTTCGCGTCGTTCTGGTGCAGAAAGGAACCCTTTAGAAAAAAGCTAACTCATGCAAAGATACTCGAATTCAACTTACGGCAGCAGAAATTAGAGCTCCTGTGATAACGAGAAGTTCAATGAACATTTCTTTGTTGATTTTGACTTATTGAATTCTGCCTTTAATGCGACTTTTTATAGAATTCAATTGAGACGTCGAATTGACTCGCGGTGGGCGTGTTTGTCTTTTCCTTATTGCTACAAGAATTTCCACGTTTTCATTGGTTTCTTTGAAAACGCTTACTGCAGCTTTAATGAGGTAATTGCGGTTTAACTGTTCACATAAAGCGAATGGTTGAAACAACTATGTTAGTCAGTGCATTGTTCGAGCACAATGCCAAACCCTTTAAGCAAGGGCGGTCTTTATTTAAAATTTCTCTCTCAAGTCAAGATTTCATTGATAAGTGAAGTCATTGCCAATAGTGTGATAACAGTGCTCTTTGTGGTGACAAGCTGATGTTACTGCTCTCTGAAAATACTTGTTGTCACTACGTCAACAAGGAAATAAAGTGCTAACGGAAAGCCTGCTTAAGGCAAACGTGAGGATGACATTATGCCCCTGAGCACTACCTATACAAGACGGCGAAAAATGTGCATTGATCGTTTCGCTGTCGTATTAACTGCACAGTTATTATGGTGCGAGAAAAAAAGGGGGAAATTGAATACATAGTTTTGCTATTAATAATCGCAGTTGTTATTAATAATTTAATCATTAGTATTACTATTGTAGTTCTTTTTGAATCGCACGCTTTCCTCTTCCGCTCAGTCTTGCGAAGCAATAAACAAACTCGCTGCAACAAGAACGTCAGTATTTGCTTTCCTAGTCGCACCATAAGCAAACATAAGTTTTCCAAGATGCTTGCGTACATAATCATTTCCTTAAGGCTGTTAATTCCCGTTTTGCCAAAACGCAATAACATCACGCTGCGTAGCACTATGAGGCTGCACTTGAAAGCAAGAACATTGCTTCTACCAGCACGAAATGCTATGCCGCTGTTTGATTTTTTCTTGCAAGCCCATTTGCTTTGTGACGCCATTAAAGCATTATTTAGTAGCTGGGAGCTCATTTACAGCAGCTTTTTCTCAAAAGGCTCTTTTCTTGTCAGTGTTACTGGTTGTGCGATTTCAGCATCCAACTTTCGCTATACACTAGAAACTCGATTATCCGAAGTAATTGTTGCAGGGGGTAGTTCTGATAATCGAAAATTCGGATATCAGAGTGATCCGATATGTCTGTCGTTTTTTGCCTATATTTTGAGTTTATTTTTTGTCAGCTCTCTTTTTCCAAGACATCCTACAAGTGATTGTGTTATGCAACACTTTATCATCAATATCATACGAATAATTTACGCATATTTGAAAAAATCCATTATAGAAGTTTGTTTTAACGCCGTTCTCCCCTTGTTGGCGGCTGTATCACGGACACTTTACAAACAGCTTTTTTAGCCGCACTCTTGCATTTCTATCCATTGTAGAGCAACTTCCAAGCACTGATAGGCCTTCTTCTGCGAAGGACATACATTTACTAACAT
>KN538388.1:115046-129656 GCA_000797535.1 Trichuris suis | reverse complement strand
TATTATTATTATTATTATCACCATCATTAAGGTATCGCCTTCTGGAAACGGGTAGAGTTAAGGTAGCACAAAGATTACCCATTAAGCGCAAGCGCAGTGGTTTGGGTGAAATGGCTCGGATTTCGTTCAGCAAAATTTCAGAAGCAATGGCGAACATCTCATCCGCATCGTTTGTATAATACTTTGCAGTGTACGCCCGCGTCATGACGTCAAAGGCAATGGTCTTCAATTTGACAGTGATAGTTCGGCCCTGAAATGAGCAAATTACGAAACAGGTAAAATTTCGGTTAAGAATCGACCATCCTTTCGCAATTACAAAAGACCAAGAAAGTAAAAATAATCTGTCTATCACATTAAGCACGTGAGATTTTCAAATTAAACTACGAGTCATTAATAGGCAGAAAAAGGCAGGCAGCAGTTTCAAGCAAAACAATGCTAGAATTATTATAGTGCAGATAATGATTCATAGAATAGTAGTCCTTCTGTCATTCACACCTTTATCCCCTTAGCTGCCATGCACTTCCATTCAATAAAGGGAAAGTTTAAAGGGATACTGTATTCAAAAAAGATATTCAAGTTCGCTAAAATTTAATTTTTCCATCAAACCGTGGGATTCTAAAAGAGACGCGTCAATATTGCAGAGAAATGAAGCCTTACCTTCAAGTTGCGCTTTACCGCAGACCTGGCAACGGTATCGCAAAGGTCGCAGCACATTTCCAACAGTTGTTCGCGAGTGTTCAGTTCATTAAAAGTTCTAAACGTTGAACAGTCATCTCCAGGACGGATATGAATCATGAACAGACCTTTCGACACCAATACTTTTGCGAGTGTATTCTTCGTCTCTAAAAAATTTCAAGCGTAACAACAGCGGCGGTTCAGTTAAACAAGTGAGCCTACTTTTCAAAAGCCCATCCGTCAATGCCCAACGATACGCGAAGAAAATAAGCTGAGGAACGTTGCGAAAAAAGTATGTACAACTGGGCACGCTTCTCGAACAAATGCTTGCAAGTAGTGATGTCCAAACCACGAAGGATAGCTTCGGTCACGGGCCCAATTCCACAAATCTAAAATTCTAAGAAAAGTTGCAACATCCCCTTCTATGCTGTCTCGACCTTTCGGATGGGCAAGTTTTGCACGAAATCTATTATTACTGTACGATCAAATTCCAAGTAGAATTGGCCGTTTGGTTTGTTGATATCCGAGCATACTTTGGCCAACATTCCATTGCAAGCGATACCTTGGAGAAAATGATCACATGTATGCCCTCTCGGTGATGGTGAACAGTAAATACCTATGCTACACGTCAACTGTGTGGCTTGCTCAACACGAAAGCGAATCTCTTGAGCAATCTCTTGAGCCGTATTACCAAAAGTGACCTCATCAACAAGCCGTAGCCTACTATGACCACAGATATCACATGTCTCTACCACTATGTTGTATTCATTTTCCGGCAATATAGTAGGCAGAGCGAATGAAGGGCTCATGCACGAACACGGTCCACCGTATCGAACCCTTGTATGTTTCACTGGGTGTTCCAGCTGCTTTCGACTAGCAATAAATTCGGTTAAATCCAAGTATGCTTCGTCCAAGCTGCCCATGACCAAAGTTGAATCGTACTCTTGTAGAATGGCTTCGACTTGGTTGCTTATAGTTTTATACTTTGAAAAATTGCATGGTACGATGACTAAATCGGGGCATAGTTTTCTTCCAATGAAGCCGGGCATTGCGGCGCGAACGCCGAACTTCCTGGCCAAATAATTCGACGTGCTCTGAGCATAAGTAAACACATAGCCAAGTTTAAGAATGGAAAAGCAACTTACAAGCATTGAGGTACTACCAACAGCCATTGGAACGCTTCTCAACTTGGGATCATCTCGCATTTCCACTGCAGCAAAGAAGGCATCCATGTCTACGTGGAAAACTGTGCGGCTTAAGTCGCGCATCGATTCAAAATCCTCAGCGCATTTATCCATCTATAATAATCGATAGGAAGCTCGAAAATGACATATTACGGAAAATGCGCACAACCAAGACGGGATTACCTTTGCTTCGGCCGCCTTCAACTGTTGTTCACTCAAAAAACGCAATTGCGTTCGCATATTTTGTACGCGTCGTTCAATTCTTTCCCGCCTTTTCATTTGGTGATCGTAAAAGCGAGAACCTTTGGACCACTCGTCAATTTTCGCGCCTATCTTTTCCTGTAACATAAACAACTCCAGCATGTTGCACGCGGTGGACATAGCTCTTACTCTGTCCAGTCCTTGCATGCCGGCTTTGCAATCGTTAAACTGCATTGCTGTTGCAGCCTTTAGCGCGCGGAATTAAGTTAATAAATTTAAATATTTTGACTTCTTCGAAGTTTACCTGTAAAACACGACTATCAGTAGAACGCAATTAAAGCGGCGGAGTTTAAAAAAGAATAGACGAAGCGCAACCCGATTAATTAAGATCACGAAATTATAATTTCTAAAGTAGTACAGTAAACATGACCTTCAGGTTATTGTTATACGGTAGTTGATCGTTGTTGTACCAGTACACGTTCATCGTTGTAGTTTTGAGCGTTTCCCTTTGTTTGAAGCTGCCGGTTTGCTTTGCAAATTTGTTCGCCGTCCATTTAAGTGAGTACCACTCCCCCAGCGGGCGGGTGTTTCCGATGTTTGGGTTAAAGCAGGTTTTGCCGATTTTAGCCGTTTTTTAGCAGGGAACTCTTCTCCAGTTTCGCAAACGAATAAGTCGAGTGTGTTATTTCAGAACTTATTGGCTTTGCGGCGTTTCAAACAGCGAAATGTTGTGAGACAAACGATTTTTGCAACAGCGATCCGGCCATTTTGGCCGTCACTGATTTACGCTACTTTCAGGTCTCATCGGGTGTCGTACTCCTTGGAAGGACGGTCGGTTAACGGAAGATTAGCAGGTACGGCATTTCCTGCTATTGTGATATAGGTTAACTTGAAAATTGTTTTGCTTGTCGCCTTGCTAATGTCCCTTCTCTTTCGCTTGCCCTAGTTTTGGTTATGTCGCTTTAAGTGGGCTTCAGATATTTACCACTGTAAAGGTAGTCGAACCTAAGGAGCCCATTTTAGCTTCGCAGCCTTCCCGTTCTATTTTTAAACTTTTCAGCACTGAGTGAACGAAACTGCCGCTGGGTTTACGCACGCGTTGTACACCCCTGCAAATCGCAAGTCCGTTATTATGGAAGCTGTGGCAAGCCGAAACGCTGAACCTCTTGTGAATGTTCATGCAAATTTGTCTTGGGTGCAACATTTCAAATTCAGTCACACAAGCAATGGTTACAACTATTACACTGACGTAACAGGCCGTTATTATGCACATGATGAGGCGGGAAAATGGTACATCCAAGACGCGAAAGGTCGCTTTGTTTTGTGGACCTCCGAGGAGGAGACTACGAATAATACGGTAGCTACAAAAGATGAAGAAGCATCAACCGAGCCTACTGCTATTCAAGCAGGTAATTTATATTGTCTTAACTTTGTCCGCTGCTTTATGCCTGTCAATGGCAGATGCGTCCACTTAAGGTAGAAGTTTCCTTTCGTAACGTGGCGGGGTGGCGCACTACAGCAAAGGACTTGTCTTTAGGGTGACAAATTGTTTGCTATGTCTATCTGCTCAGCTTGCAGCTGTTGAAATGTGTTAAAATTATGCAAATTCAAAGTTTACTTGTAATCCTTTCTTTGAATACTAATAATCAGACGTTATCCAAACTCGCAGAAGTAAGCTCAACAGTTGATAGTTTGTAAATCTGATGGTGAGGAAATAGCGTAAGCTGTCAAGTCATTGATACGTAAGGCGGTAGGCATTTTTGAAAGAAAATTTGCATATTAAAAAACAGTTCATTTTACAGGAATAGGCTGCATCGTTTGTGCAAGAACCGCACGAGGGCAGGCTTTGCACGCGTCAGCCGTTAATAGCGTTTCTTAGCGACACCCCTCTAACTGCTGCTTCTCGTGCGTAGTGTAATTCATTTCAGCAAAGTGTACCTGCCAATCAACTTCAGATACAGTCTCATAGTTAAACATTCCAGATTAAGTAGCAGTTTGTATGAAATGCCAGCAGTGTGTTTGTTCCATACGCGTGAGCAAATTCCGCTGGTATGAGTAAATAAGGTTCGCGCGCACCCAGTAAAGAGTTTTCGTAGCGTTCAATAATCTCGATACGTACACGTCTCTAATTTTTAGCTTCTTTCTTCACCTAATGAACACTACTGGGTGTCTGTCTAAATTATTGGGATCAACTGTTTTTCATACATATTAATTCTTGTTATTTTTGCACTCTTGTAAAAAAAGCGGATTCTTTTTTACTTTGGTACCTGCGCATCAAGAAGTCTTTACGGTATTTATTTTTCGTATTTTTCGTCTTTGGTTCCAGTTGCGCCTTTGCGCGAACAACAATTTGTCCAGCGCTTTCGCGTTGAAATGTTTTGCATAAAAGCAATTAGCGACGTTCGGCGTCATGCGCAGTGAATCATTCTTTATTTTTGAATAACGAGAAGCACAAAGCCGTATGTAAATTTTTAAAAATTACTGATGTATCTTTATTGATTACCTTAGAAGTGAATGATGAAGGCGTTCAAACCTTTCGTACATGTTTAAGGCAGCCAGTAGGCCTCGAAGCAGCGTAAGCTGTTGACGAACATTTTCTTATTACGCTAATTCAAAAATGGGACGCGAAGGGGGACTGTCTGGTCAAGTTTGCAGTGCATTTTGTGGGTAACGGAAATATTAATGATATGTGAAATTGCTCGGGTATAAACGCGCTTAGGTGTCCCTTTTGCGCAAAATGTTTTGGAAATGAGATTGCAACAATGTTTAACTTCGGCATGCCGATTCAGAACTATTTGTGAATGGTTTTCCACGCGGTAGTTTTATGATGCCTTAAAAAGCTAAGCAGTCCTCTTTAGATTGGCAAATTGTTCGATACGCGGAGGCAGAGGGCAACGAAGCGGTAAAGAGTAGCCTTTAGCCCATTAACTGTGTAACTGTGCTTCCATATATGCACAATAGCCAAAAACATTGCCCTTCTCGAACTGTAAACAGTCTTTCCGTTTGTTTACGTATAAATAATCATGCATAAAAAGTACACACAAAAAATAAAGTCACAATGTACCTTCTGGATAGCCGCTTTGAGTTTATGTAATTAGATGTGTACTGGTGGCGGCAAAAGCTGCGGTTAATGCTCTTCCGCTGAGTGACGCGTTCCTGAAAGAGCCGCTATATGCGTACTAGTTGAAAGCGTAAGGAAAACGGAATGTCGAAGGAGAAAATTTGTTTTGCCATTCATTTTTGCAGGGAACCTCTGGTGGGCTGAATTTTTTCTTCTTCTTCTCCACTGAGCATGTGGGTCAAATAATTCACCTCGCCTGCGTATGTACATCGTCATCTTCAACTTTCCGTTGCTTTTACACATTCGTAGCTTGTAGTTAAGAGCAGCTTATATTTATCTGTCTCCATTCCATGTCGAGTGCTGTTCCGCAATGTTCGACATTATTGGCGTTGAGTTCGTAGAACTTTGGAAAATTAATTCCGTTTCCCCAAAAGGAAGTACAGAGACCAGGTTTACCCAGTTTCGCCTTTACATCAATGCTTCAGTCAAAGCTTTTAAGCGGTTGCCGAGGAACCAATGGCAAATCAGTGCGTCGAAATGGACATTTGCGACGATGACGCCGAAGCGGAAGGCAATGGACCAACCAATTTGGAAAAAGCCAACGTGAGTCCAAACAGTTTATAATTGCGACAAAAGTTCCTTCGTCTCCCTGTATGAGCGCGTACCTGATTATCATTAATTCAAATTCAAAAATGTTTTGCCAATTTGTCTATGTTAATTCTTAGAGTCGGCGGCACTGTGAAGCTTTGTTTGAAGCGCGCTTGTTTCATTGAAGGACGCAAAGGACCATGCAACCACTCGTGCCCCCGTGGAAGCGGCGAATGCCAGCGTTGCCGGCTCTTCCGGCTTGATGGCGGATCAAAGTTCGAACCTGAATACCATGGATCACGTAACAAAGCGGTGTGCTATTTCAGGCTGGGAAGATTACAGTAAACAATACTATCAACAATACGGTTATATGCCTACCTACGAGGCGACTGCGGATGGTACCATGGGTGGTGGTCCACCTTTTTCTAATGCCGGTTGGATTGTTACCGGAGGAAGGCGCACCAAAGTGAGACCTGAAGATATCGACTTACCGCCTGGTCCTCCGCCTTCGTGCACTTCTTCGAATCATTACGCGTACGGCCTTCAGCATTACATGGGTTACGCTGCGCAAGCGATAGAGGACCAAAGAGGAAAAACGGCTAGCGCTTCCATAGTTCGTCAGCTCAAGCAGTTCGCTTCCTTGAAAAATAAGAAGGAGGATGGCGCAGTAGGAGACTCGTTGGGTGGAAGTAATGAAGTGAGGTCACCAGGAGCCTCTTCATTCGAGAGGAAGGCGCAAGACGAAAAAGGCGCTGTGATGGCGACAAAACAAGAAGGTACTGTGTGCACTGGCGTTGTGATCATAATTATTCGTTGCTTCCTTCAGGTAAGAATGCCAACGGAACCGTATCCGTTCAAAGTATGGAAGAGAACGAGTCGAAATTGTCGGCAACTAAGGATGACAACGTTCCAGCTTTCGACCGCGCATCCTTGGAACGTTCTTCAGTTTCAAGTGGATCCACGGATAAGAGCAAAAGGAGTCGACGGAAGCGTAGTCATTCTTCCTCCTCCTCTTCTTCTTCCTTGCAAAGCCGTTCGAGGTACAATTTGATCATATGAAAAACAAATGGTTTACCATTTAAAGTGCTTTGTAGCGCTTCGGGAGGAAAGCACGTCAAGAATGGGTCGTCGTCTACGTCGAGTCGTAAGAGCAAGACGTCTGACAAGGTGAAAGCGAGTGTTCCCAAAAAACGTGCTCCGTCGCCGCACTTTCCAAAATTGACCGAAGAAAGTGTGGAAGTTTATCAACCAGTTTTCGTTCTGACAACGGAAACGGAGCTTCCATGGCCGAGCAGTCGCGTGAAAAAGACAAAATGCTCACCGTCAATAACGTACAGTTACACGCTAAGGGGTGCTTTCAAGCATCTGCTTGCGACGCACAGAAAAGTGAGAGAGGAAAATTACGCCAGACGACGTTTCGAAATAGAAGAGCATTTGAGAAGAATGAGCTCTTTGGAGTCATCTTCGTTTTCCGAAACCAGCGACAGTGACTTGTCCGAAAAAAGAAAAGCAAGACGACACAGTAGCAGCAGCAGTCGCCGACGTAGTAGTAGAAGTAGTAGTGCTGCTAGTAGTAGCACTTCTCGTAGGAGTAATAGTAGTAGTAGTAGTAGCAGTGGTAGTACTACTAGTAGTGGTGGTAATAGTAATAGTAGTAGTGGAAAGAGTAAGAGCAGAAGTGTTAGAAATAGCAGTAGCAGCAGTAGTAGTAGTGGTGGCGGCAGCAGGAGCAGAAGACACACCAGATCACGTTCGACAAGTTCATATGGATCAGTAGCGTCCCCAGTGTCGTCAGCATCCAGTCGAGCAAGCAAGAAGAGGGAACAATCAGTATCAGAACGCAGTTATGACGGGCGTGGAAGAAGTGAGAAGAGCTACTCATCGTCATTGGCGGCGTCGTCGACAGAATGATGCGGAGATAAGACTGGTTCTCGTTTTAAAGCATTTTCCATACCTTCCAAGTCTACCTTTCCACTGCTTTCATTTTTCAAAAGGGATACCTTCGAGAGTGTCTTTCTTGATACGAATTTGGAAATGTTAAAAAAATAAACAATTGAAATTTAATCGAGCTAAAACGCAAACAGAACAATGCGAACAACGATTTAAGAGAGCGCTAACTCGTCGGCGAAGTCAGCTTCGAACAACTGGTAAGGCTTTTCTTCGAACGGATTGTCCAGCAGAAAACCGACTATGTACTCCAGTTTGAAGCAACGCACGCCGGCGTCGACCAGCATACGCCACTGACTCTGTAACAATGAAGTTGAATAGTTCGTTTTTTAAATTGAGTCGGTACCTTGGAACAGCATCTGCTGGAAACGTCTATGGCAGCCAAGTAGCCTTTTCGGGCGTCCTTTACGCTGAAATAGTTGTCGTCGTCAGAGCGTTAAGAAACCTTGTTTTGACTGGGCATACTGTACAGAAGCTCAGGGACGACATGCAAAGGTAGAAAAGAGACGCTGATCAACGGAGGAATGATTCAAGCAACAAGTCAAAGTAGTGAACTAAGGAAACAATGGAGAAATATTAACAAACGCAGGACTTGTCGAAATGCGCTCTGAAGTGTACAGTACGGTAAGTGAATGCAGGTGACAATTAGGGGAAATTTAAATTCCTCTTGGTCACAATGGGATTACGCCGGCTAAACTTAAACGTACGATGGACTCGTTGAGTGCTGGACGCTTTTAATGGGTCTGAAGGTCTTCGTAGAGCTTTGCATTGCTCCCTTCTTTGGGTGTGCGAAATTAAACTAAACAAACGCCCCTATCAATGGACGGATGAGCATTCATTAGAGAAATGTAAGAAAACAAATTATTCCCGTTAGCCTTCGGGACCACCTCGTCCCGGCGAGGGATGTTGCGATAAGTTGTCTTCCGACAGTTCTCAAATAAGTGTGCATCCATGCGTTGATAGAGCGTCCTGTTTACTTTAACTTCAGACACCTAAAAAAGCTGGCAATACAAAACGTATGCAGATTCAACACGAAGAGAAAGAACTCCTGTTTAGCCAACAGCAGATATCTTCTAAGGAACCAGCTACCGTAACTAGAAGCAGCGAGGAGAAAACAGTCCCCTGTGAGTTCAGTCTGTCAAATAGGAGTTCATTTTCCGCTTGAGCTTAGGTGGCATACACTCAACGTGACCAACTTGGGACTGTGACCAGCAGGAGCCCAAATTTTCCCGCTGTTCACCTGCATTACAGCAAGCGTACTGTACATTCTGGAGAGCATTTCCACAAGAGCCGAAAGAACTTATTAAGTCATCGTATTACGTAAGGATGAAGATGAAGAAAATGAAACTAAAGCACAACAAGCTATACGAACGTTAACAGTTGGAAATTTAGTAAAGGACGGAATCATGACGCAGCATTAAAGTCAACAGCATATACGATCAGCGAAGGAAGGCATGCTAAGATTACAACGCGCTTCCAAGGAGGTTCAACAAAAATAAAATGAATTTGCGCATGTCACAACATATAAGGCCGTTTGTTCCCAGCGAATTATAAAGTCCTTCGAAATGGGTGTTACTCGTTACTGTACAACTTTGCGGAAACGGATTGCGTAGGGACCGCTGCGAAGCATGGTACCTGCAGGTCATTTTTAACGAAGACAAAACGGGTACGCTAAAAGATTCGCAAATCATCTGCAGGTACAATGCCTCACTGTAGTCCTGACAAAATTTAAAAAAGCCCGCAGAGCACAAAGACGAAAAGGTCAACGAGACCTGCGACTACAACGTGCGAGGACACGGGAGAATGAAAACAGGAAGTAAAATGCTAAAGTGAACTGTTTTGCCGAAACCCATTTTCGTAACTACTTTATACTTCATTACGTATTATTTTATTTTTATTTGTTAATTTCTCATTTCCATTTATTTTTATGCGATGTTATTATGATTCGAGGAGAAGCGCCATTCATTAATAACTCATTTTATCCTATTAACATCATTTCAAAGTTTCAAGTTACCTTATTCTATTTTATTTTTTATGTTCAATTTTTCATTCAGAGTTATACGGATTTTTCCCGCTTCTCAAATCTCACTGTTTTATTTAAACCATCAACACGTAGCTTTTGAATCTATGTCGACCTGCCACCAATGTGTATAATGGCGCACTCGAACCTGTGCCTTCTTGAACTTTATCGTTTGCTCTTCAAAGGTTCAAGTCGTATACGCCCGAAATATGCGTAAGCATGATGGGAGACTGGCCAAGTTGCGATTACTGAATCATACTATTGGAGGTCGTCTGGTCTCTGGTCTTTTGGTATGAATCGAAATCAATGCCTCATACTGAGGACTTTCATTCAGCGCATCAGGCGAGCTACGCCAGTGCCGATTAAACCACAGCTCAGTGATGAGCCTCGCACTTACATCGTTGCTGTGCCAAAACCTAGCAGAGCGTGGTTTCGATCCACGGACCTCTGGGTTATGGGCCCAGCACGCTTCCTCTGCGCCACTCTGCTCGTCTATATGATATGTATGATACCAGATAGGCGCATCAACTTCAATAAATGAATCCATTAATTAAATGCCTATCAACATAAAGGCTATTGCTTATACAGATTCAGTGCATTAATGAACTATCTGTTCAATGAAAAAGCCTGTACGCAGGCACTTACTCAAAGAAAACGGTAGCACCGCCGTTCCGAAGCATTTCGACAATGCCTTTTTGCTTCTTCTGCGTTAGCAACAGTATGTTCCAGCCTTGAAAGGCAACTGCGTTCTCCTGCAACCACCTGCTTGTTATTCATAATGTCAGTGTTAAAACGCTTGGGGAAATACCGCCTGTACGCGGATACGCCAACGGCGAACCGCTGCAGCTAACAAACGAGCACCAATATCGTCTTCCTTACTCTCAACCAACGACCATTCGTGTTGCTCCTCCTAAATTCGTCAACTTACGAACAACACACGCGGCAGCTTGCTTTAAAGAAAGCCTACCGCGACCAAGCAATTCGCATTGTCGCAAGCTTCAATGAAGGAAGGATGCAACACCCAGCAGCCTTTCGCAATCGCGCTCAGTACTTTGCTCGTACGACCTAGCGATCCTGAAAATCATTTACGAAATTGGCGCCATTTTCAACTCGTAAATTTTGCTATCACCAGCTATAAGATGGGTGCAAGCTGGTTCGTAACTGCTCGTCAAGGCGTACTTAACATTCAAACGGCTTAGCACAGATTGGAACGTGCGTCTTTGCTACAGAAAGAAACAATTGCTACTTTTTAGGGCAGCGGAAACTGCAAGCAATAAATGGCAAACCTCTTCGCTGATCAGCGTGAATAGGAAAAGCGGACAACGCTCCACGGGTGTTTCCTAAAGCACATTTGAACTGTTCCTCTTGCATTGACGTTTTAGAAAAATAGATACTTTATCGACGGTTGAAGTGCTGCTTTGCGTAGCTTGGTCGTGCTCCTTAAGAAGACTGCCGATTTGCTCCCGAGCACGACTAAAAGCGAGCATAATCGGAGTTAAGCAACTTTGCATCCCTAAAATATATCTCACCGTTGGTTATCGTCATCCCAATCAACAGGAGCCTCAACGACGTCCTCATATTCGCTATGCATGATGGGCGGTTGATCAGAGGTGGCCTCGAAATGGTCCAACTCTTTTCTTTCCACGTCACTGGTTGAAGGTTCAATGTCAGCGTTGCTTACGGCAGGTAGTGACTCTAGACAACAAGTCATGTGCAAATAAGGCAAATATTCAAATATGTTACCTTTTTCAGAGCTGGAACGCATTTGTAGCACTGTACATAAACGCTGTTTCAAACTTTCCCTCATCTCAACATCTTCCTTGCTCTGAAAAAGGAAAGAACTTGAAGGCATTGCTTTAAATGGCTAAAAGTACAGGATATGCGGGTGCTTCGTCTTCGGCATAGGCGGTATTGTTCATCAGAGGCACATTATCCGCTTGCTCAGAAAAGACAGGCAAGTTTGGATACAGCGAGGTGACCACACCTTCGGGAACATTTTGCTGCGCACCTGGGAAAGCTTCCATACTCAACGGAACAACTGCGGCATCGGACGGAGGCTGAAGCGCTTTCACCGGACTGCAAGTCTGTCTAGTGCACTCATTGAGCCCAGCCGCAGGTTTACACAATGGATTCTGCAAACGTGAAGCAGTGTGAACACATGACAACATTAGGAGAACAGATTTTAGATTTTGTCTAGACACATGACGACACATGACACAACTAAGTAATGTCGTTCAAAGTCAAGTTTCCCCCATTCTGTAGTCTGACATTATACAGACATAACTGTCTTTTAGAACCATTCTCTGGGACCGTCTGACTATGGGATCAGACAGATCCCGAAAGCTTTCATTCTGGCGCTACAAGCTGCCGTCACAGAACAGGAAGTTGGTATTCTTCGTTTTCCAAATCAAGCGAAAGAGGTAGGCCTGCTTGCCGGTACACTTTACCTTAAAGGCTGACGATGGGATATTCCTGGACCACATCTCATTGGGTGAATTACAATTTGTCTCTTCAAACGCGGACTGCGCGTTGACGCGCTCAAAGGCTGACATCAAAGCTGAAGCCAACTCCTAAACAGCAGCAGAGAACAAAGAAGGTTCGCTTGAACAATGCGAGTGCACAGCAGCTTACGGACGTAACGATTCTTTTCTTGGGGTCCAATTCCTCCGACAACGAAGGGGTGCCACCAAATTTCCATTTCGGTTGATAAGTGCGATTCAAATCGCGATAGCTGGTAGATGCCACATTATACGAAGCATCTGCTATGGATCTCTTTTCCCGAGGGCGCTACAAACATTATGCCACAATGTCGACAAACGTCATTAAAAGATACGCACCGATGGGGTAGCCATTTTCGTCACCTTCTGTTCACTAACTGTTGCATTCAATCCTGCTTGGGTGGACACGTCCTGACCTTCGCTGCTAAATGTATAGGATGCTGGATCAACCCTCTTTCGACAGCGTATACAGTCGACCAGCCAGGATGTATTCAAGCAAGGCAATTTCCATCTGATAGCGCTTCGATACTTGTCGCCTTGAGGCGAGTGCAAAATTAAATGCGTAGTCGCAAGTATATTGTCTTTTGAAAAGCGTGACAACACGTCTTGAACTCTAGGAAAATAAAGCTTTTACCTTATTTAGGCAAAACTACTTCGACGTCGAGAACACACTTTGCTCCTGCGCCAATGGCCATTTGTGAAAGGGCAATTCTTTCCGAACTGTGAAACTGACTAAAGCAGAGGACGCAACCGGCTAAGGGCTTTTCCGATTCGGGCAAATAATAACTACGAAACAATGGGCTTTCGTCCAACGGTGCAATGCTGTTGCTTGCCAAACAATTCTTCTAAAACATGTCAGTTCAGTAACAAAACCCATTGTAACTTAAGACGCTTATTACTATCCAAAGTGGTGACACTAACTCGACCTCACTATCGGAAGCTGCCGGCAATCTGGTCAACAATGGGGTAACCAAATATTTTGGATTCTTCGGGGTAATCACGCCTACAAGAAAAGTATAAACAATTAAGACAGACAAAGCCTTTAACCAAAACAGCATGAAAATTGAAACAAGTATATATAAAGAGCTTGATCGCTTGCACATATTAGCATATGCGCAAGCATAAAGCAATGAGAAATCACTTATAGCAATATCCTGGAGTTATTCTTCTTTTTTCTCCCTCTCTTTTATATACGCTACAGGCAATGTATGAAATGCCGGCATTATATACAACGCGTGACGTTCTTAGGCAAAGTATGAAATGCCTGCGTTATTTTAATATGCTGCATACCTTCCCTAATGGCAAATAATATTTAGCCAGAGTGTGAATCTCATCTTGGAAATGGAGACTTTAAAGGTTTTACCAACTACGCCCCCGCAAATCTATAGTGGCGACACCTGCGGGGCAAAGTGTACTGTTTTCTCGCTAGATTGCGGCCATTCTGTCCTTATACTTTAGCTTAGGCTTTCGTTAGGGCAGAACAGGATAGCCGGAAAGGTTTTAGCACACTCGCATCTTTGTCGGCTATCCTGTTCTGCCCTAAAGTAGGCCCAAGCCAAGATACAAGGAAAGCATAGCCGGCAAAGTAACGGAAAAACAACCCACTCTGCCTTGTAGGTGTCGCTACTGCATGCTTGCTAAATGTTTCATGGGCATTCTGTACAATGCCAAAGGACAAACCGTCAAAGTATTCAATCGAGTCTTTTCACTTATACTCTGAAAGCATACACTAGCGACACCTGCAGGACAGAGTGGGTTGTTTTTCGCTACTCTGCCTGCTGTACCTTCCTTATATCTTGGCTTAGGCTTAGGCTAGGGCGGGACAGGATAGCCGACAAGAATGTAAGAAACACTGGGTGCTTTGGCGGTAGAACCTTGCCGGCTATCATGTTCTGCCCTAGGCTAAGCGTAAGACAAAATATAAGGACAGCGCAGGCACAAGGCAGCGAGAAAACAGCACACTTTGCCCCGCAGGTGTCGCCACTATAGCTTTGCGGGGGAGTAGGTGACAACTCCTTAAAAGTCTCCACTGCCATGGTGCAACTCACACCTCGCCTAAATATTATTTATAATTCTATATAATACCCAGGCAAAGTATGCTGTATATTAAAACAGTACAGGCATTCCATACATTGCATAAAAACGTCACGCATTCTATTGAATGCCGGCATTTCATACACTGCCTGTGACATATAGTGTAGAACCTCCAAAGCTGACCATCTCCCTCAGTTGTCCCACATGTATTCAATGGAAGGCTGACCTCTACATGTTGTCCACTTCTGTGAGTTGTACGCTATGGGATCACGGTATATGCTTTGCTCAGGAGATGTACTACTATTTCTTTAGTATATACGATGTATATATATATATATATATCCATCCTGGAGAATGTCATACATCCTGGAGAATGTCATGCATAATCAAAACACAGTACAG
>KN538388.1:72000-88745 GCA_000797535.1 Trichuris suis | reverse complement strand
CTCATCTCAACTGTGAGGACCAATTAATATTATTGGAATTTTATTAATTACACTTCTTCAGGCCGTCTGCCAGGATGAATCTGAACAGCAAGTCGCGTCCGGGGAAAACGTAGCATTCTTTTGCAACTGAACTCTCGCTGTTCCCTACCGGCAGTATTAATATTTAGGGAGAAGAAGAGGAACCAGTAGAGGAAGTTGCAGAAGAAAATGTGCAAGAGACAACAACAACGACAGCAACACCAAGCGGCGGATCAAAACGTCCAGCGCAATTACCCCATCGTGGCGGCGCACAAAGTCCGCAACCATCTGCTGCTCCTACGAAGGCGACTAAGTGAGTGATGGAGGCTATACGCTCACAACTGTGATTGCATTCATTGTAGGTCAAAGGGGGCAGGCGTGAAAGGATTCGCAAAGAAGTTCGCAGGTGCGGTCACAAAAGGAAGTAAGAAAGCCTTTAAAGCGACAAAGGGCGCCGCAAAGACCGTGAAAAACAAGATCACTAAGAAGAAGTAAATAGCATAACGGAGATGAAGTGGAAGAAGAATCACCTGCCATTGTATGCTGTGTAGTCAGCAAAGCGCAAATGAGCTGTAATTCCACCTTAGTAAAGATGTGAAATGAGTTAATAAACTCTCATTTTGCTGCATTACCGAGGGCGCCTGACTTGCGCGGTCGTTCGCGAAAAGGTTGTGCTGCAATGTTGCCAATCTGTTCTGATGTGAGCGCTCAACTTGTACGATGTGACGGCAGTGGTCTTCGCCTTTGTGAGCCGACTTTACGCAGCTAATCTATTTGCTCTATTAATACTTGTCGCTCCCTGCTTTGGAATCGTCGTTTCTTTCCACTCGAAAATTGACCAGCTTGTTCACGCTGAATGCAACGTCTGATAACATGCCTGAAGGTAATGCATTGTTATCAGTTAATGGCTCAATAAAGAAAAGTAGATCATTTACGGAACAGCGTTTAAGACAAAAAGGTAATCGCCAATATATTTTGTAGGGTAAATTACATTTTCTAGAATATGAGTAAAGTAATTTGCAGGTCAAATTCCTGAGAATGAGTACTTTTGAATGTTGGAAAAGTGAAGTCTGCAAAATATGGGACTAAGAACGAGAGAAAGAATGAACGTGAACACTCGTGACAGAGTGAATAGTTAGTATTTCGTCTAGCACGGGCATTTCCAAGTCCCTTCTACGCAGTGCTTGTGAGCCACTGAAAGCGCCCTCCGGGAGACCAGAGTATTAACGCCATAGCGAAGGTGGTGCGCAAACATTAAATGACGTACTTCATTGTTAACGGTGAACATACGGGCGCGCAGTGGTAGGATGATGGGGTACGAATCACGTAGGAAGTGTAATCTGATGGAAAGGAAAAACAGAACTAACCGTTTTTAAATAATTACTTGTTTCAATATTCACATGACCTGTAATTTGTTATACTTCTAACTACAACGCTCTGACTATGGCACGAATGATTTCAATGGTGTGTGAACAATTTCCCATTGTTGCTATTTTTTCTTAATGATCGTTATTTCACAAATGAATTGTCAGTAAAATTTCGACATTATGTCTTTCTTCTTGCTCAAATAGCTTTCCTCCATCTGCCAAGCTAGTAGTGCTTGGGAATTAGTCGAGCAACCAACAAGCGAGCAGCAGCTGAGGGCTGCCAAAGTCTTGCATTGGTTGGATGACTATGATGGGAGTTCAGTTTGATAACGGCGCGTATGTTGGCAGCTGATCCTTACCTCGGCGTTTCCCAACATTTCTAGATCATCAGAAATTATACCTAATCCGCCGTGATTGCCGAAATGCACTGTTTGCACTAATTTGTATTAACAATTAGGCTTGCCCAGAATGCCTGGTTTTCACGATGAGGTGTGCTTCCAATTTTGTAATAACATTTAGTCCACCAGGGCTGTTATCGCCGTTTATTTTCTTGTTGCCATTTCTTACCTGCACACGCAACTATGTTTTTTGTTTATGTTGTCAGTTATGCAAGACAGGGAAAATTTTTTCCTCAGTCAGTTTCAGTCCGTCAAGTAAAATGCCGAGCGAATATAGCCCTGACCCGCGGACACATCAGCGTCTTTCTCGGTGAGCTCACTTCTTCCTACTTCTCTGTTCACAATTCTGACGTTCAACGCAATAACGTCAATACGATTGGAGTGAAATAAGTCCCATACGAATGGCCCGGCTCATATTCCTTTGCTGAGAAGCTCTGATAAAATATTGCAGGGGCAGCTAGTCATGCTGAAGTCCTCAATGGGAACATTAAAGGACCGCTGCTTAATGAAAGCGAAATGTATCACGGAAATGCGCCTTTTGATCTAGGACTGAACAGCTTCATATTTCCTAGTACTCTTCTCTCTAATGGTGCATCCAATTTGAAGTCCACTAAAGTAGTTCCATCTAACAGATCATCGCAGGAGTTGAGTCGCGGAGAGACTTATCTGAAAACCTGCTGCCTCCTTAGTGTCCGTGACATAAATATGTAAAAGTAAAGGCATAATTTACCCCATTCGAAAAGTTTTACGTGGCTCTAAAAGAAAAGGATTCAACAGGGCACATACCCTATCTTTCTCAGCTGTAAGAACGAATTACTATTATTGTTGTTCTTGTTATTATTGTTGTTTTTTATTATTATTACTGTGCTCAATTTCATTTATTTTACGAATGCGTGAATGAAGATATAACTTTTGTTAAATGAGAACTATTACTACGGTCAGCACTGTCATGGTCAGAAGCAGTGTAGAACAACGTAGCCTTCAATAAGAGCTACGCTCAGGACGAATACTAAGCAACCATTTTATGCTCAGTAACTTAGAATTCAGCTGTAACATTCTTTTTCGATTGCTCATTGCTACTACCGATTATCTTCTACTGTTTCTCTAACAGATAAAGCGATGAGTAATTCTCAGGAATTAGTAAGAGAAATGAAGCTTCAGCTTCAAGAACTTATTATGGTTTAGTTTGAAAGAATGCGCAAACGCTAACTAAACATACGATTGAAATCGAAAGCCGAAGCAACACGACGGACTAACGAACAATGTTCAGCTACCACTTCTCTGAGGACGCTGTTGTCTTGAGTGCATATTGAATTACTGTGTATTGTGATTAGCACATCGTTTATTTCGAGTGATTTCTCTGAAAAATCAACAGCCCCGGTGGCGCAGTCGGTAGCGCGTGAGTCTCATAATCTCAAGGTCGTGGGTTTGAGACCCACCCGAGGCAGTTGATGTTGCCCTCTGTACATTGGATGGCAGACTTGATCAGTTTTTATGGAAACTAATTACTTAGGGAAATTAAGAGACCAACAATAATTACTCATAATAGACTACAGCATAATTTTTCAATCCGTTATTTGCCAGGGCCCTCAGTGTGCCCATAGACATCATCAATGCCGATGTCCTTTTCTCCAGCGCATGTTCAGCAGATAGGCAGGGGCATTCTCCCTGAATACAGGTGAATATCTAACCTGAAAGCCCCGGACAAAACTTTGTTGATTGTAATAACGGGACAATACCGTAACAATAAAACTCTAAGTCACGTTCATATTAAAAAAGCTTTCGTCGTTCCCAGAATCTGCTGCAGATGCATAAAATAACACCTTTCTTCATCTGAGAAAGCAATACCATCACGCGGTGCGGAAGTGATTAAGCGATCGACATCCAGAAAGGTGTGATAAAGTCCTTCACCCTTCGGAGCAGCGGGAAAAATTTCTCTATTTTGAATGTTGAAGCCATGCTTTAAGACTTACTTCTCTTATCATACTGTGGCGATGACAACTTCTAGTTGCATGCTGACCACGACGGATTCGGTTTGATACAAACGCGGCGTATTTATTCGATCAGTTACATTAGCGAGATTTGATGCAGCGTCGTGTGTAACCAAAAGAGAGAGAGATGAAAATATGCCTACGACACCAACTGTTCCCATGTTGTCACCAACCATAGTACTAAGCCGGCCTAACGTTGCTTAACTTCGCAGATCTGACGGGATGCGGTGCTTTCAACGTAGTATGATCGTAGGCATGCATATCACTTCTTTCTACCTTTATGAGTCAGAATAGTGGAGATAACATGGCTTGTTAGTATTGAAATTTGCCACGGTATTTGTAGGAAAGTTCAAAAAAACATTTCAATATTAGCAGGTTTGCATAACCAACACCAGGTTCCGCATCTTAAGTATGTCTCCCTTTCGGGAAAGTCACCAGTTGGTTAAGCACTCATGGTCGTGGCTAATGAAGACAGTCTCGTTACCACATCGATCTGCAATAACAGTAACTTATTGGAGGATTAAAGAAAAAATTTGTTAATCTGTATAGTCCACGTGATCTTGCTTTTCAAAAATCTCGCTGAAATGACCAACAAAGAACACGTATTCATCTGGGTAAGATTATGGTTAACCTAAGGTTATGGCTCCCATCCTTTAAATGATGCACAGTAGTCTCTCTCAGCAACAGGGCTAAATTTGTCCCTGAACCTGAAACATCCTCCCATCAAACCCCTCTGTCGGAATTCTGTTGCCAACTGGGAACATTTTGCTGCCGGCTTAAGATCTTAAGCAACTCTTTACAAGCAACTTTGGAATTGAAGTTTGTGCTCCCACTGCTTCAGCGACAGCAGTTGGGTTATTTGACGTTTGCGACCAAGTGGAAAATTAAAAATACTGCATTAGCGGGAAATCATGTATAGCTAATTATTTTAGTTTATGAGCTGTCCGTTTCGAACGTGTAGAGGACAGCCTCCCACTCTTTCACCCGCTAATACCTCCTATCTCTTCTGCTGTTCTTACATGAAAGACTTTAGTCACGCCCCATCGACCTACCTGAGATTCAGTGTATAGAAATTCCCTATTGCCGAACATGTAAACCCTGCCTTATCTTGCGTTGAACTTGCGGGATAGAATATAAGGGTGAGGGCCTAATGCTTGCTTACTGTTGAACATTGCAAGCAGTTAAATTAAATTCCCTCCGACGGAACCGCAAGTGTTTGATTCAACTTCCCACCGTGACAGTACAGAGAAACCTAGTTCTCCGAAGTATACTTGGCAAGGGGTCATCCCGATAACGAAGAATTCTGATAACGGAAGGACAGTTAGCTCTCAGGAACCGTGGCTACTCTTAGATATATGTTCGAAAAAAAATATTTGAATATTGGATACATTGTAACGGTCTGTATGTTTTCATTATAACAATTTTCGGGTCTTTTCCATTAGACGGCTGGTGGGTACTGTATGTGGAAGTAAGATCAAGTTCGGATAGTGCAAGTAATTGCACGCAAACTAAACAAACGTCACTACTGAGTTTAGGTTTACGCCTAGGCCGTTTACGGTTACTGGAGCGGAGCTCTTGATTTTAAGCTTAAGCTTAGGCTGCCCGCAGGTCTAAAGTGATTTTAGTTCCACGTACAGTGTTCTCCCTCTCTAACGGAAAGCACCCCTATTTTCCTTAATAAAAAAGTAGTCTGAAATTTTAGAAAATCAGTAGAACAATCAAAGAAGTGAGGGTTGAGCTTCGTAGATTTGAATTGAAGAAACATAGCAACCATTCTACCAGTCGTATGCCAGGTTCCTTCGCGTTATTGCAACAAACGTTTCGCGTAGAGCATTTCAGATTTAAAAGAACAATAGCAGCTCGAACGCAGGATAACAGAAAAATAAAGGAATTCCGTTCAAAGAGCGATGGTGCCATATCTTGATCATCATCATCATTTGTTCATACTGTAGCGCTGCTATTCTCTCTGCAGCATTGGGATTGTCGAAAGTTCGGATAACAAAGTTTCATCGCACTTCTTTATCCATTTAACAGCGCCTCACATTTACACCTTGTCTTGGAGAAAAATATTTAGGTTCGAAACTACAGGTCAAAACGAAAGTAATTAACCACGCAGTTTTCAGTGAGCTCATCATTCGCCGTCAAAGTCGCTATGTTTCATTGGTTACGACGTGCCTTTCCGTACTGTCTCTAAATTTGTAAGATCGCTACAGCAGCGATAGTGGATGGACAGAGGAACATGCGAACTGAGACAGAAAGTTGACTACAAGAGCAACAGCTGCGTTCAAATTTTAATCTTCAATCGATATGCAAACAGCAAAAGTAGGGGTCAGCGAAAGTGGAAACAACCAAGATGTTTCAAAAGAGAGATAGTATACGGTAGACCTTAACAAGACGTGCAGGTTCCAATGGCTTGTCCGTGTCTCAGCAAACGGTAACAACGGAAAACTCCAGATTAAGTAAGCATTGATAGCAATAATGTTCAGATGGATCGAACGATGGATTCAGAGATGCCTTTACTTATGCGCAAATTCTTTCCCTTGTCTCAAAAATAAAATAACCTGACGGATGAGTAAAACAACGCAACCAATGCCAACAGGACAGAAAAGTATCAGATCAAAACAGTTTCAACCCAATCTATCTGGTAGAACCAAAAACAAAAATGCTTCTCATCGTCGTTTCTTCTTAACGCATGCTCGGTTTCGCACAGTGGGACAACCAGGAGCAATGTGATTGAGTGATTGAGCAACACTAAGCAGATTTTCATGTGATGGTCGAAAACAAGCAGGCATACGGGGCAGAAACCTCATTGGGTCAATACCAACCAAGCACCGTTGCAATTTCTTGTTTTAATTATACAGTCCGATTCCTCAGGTCCACGCAGCGTATATAGTTGAAGTCGTAGCGAAAAACCATTAAAACACGCCAGCTGCATTAATCGTAACCACTCCCACTTCCCACGTTGAAAGGTTATAAAAAATAAACGGAGAAACATTAGGCACACATCAAGCTTCGTTTGACTCTCCTGGGAGCTTCTTCCAGTCGCGACAAGAAGCCATCCAAACGAAAAATCAAATCATCTAATTGACTTTTCACCGGCGCGCGCACCAGAACCTCTGCACGACTGTCTGATGAAAATTCAAATAACCACTTCAGAGTAGTACAAGAATGTCGTCCAGGAGGTGCGAACTTGAATTCTCGATTTCTGTCGATTTGAAAACTTAAGCAACGATTTGCACCCCCTCGCTCCCATTCGTCAACACCGCTCGACAGCGCCACCAATCTTCTATTCGACAACAGGACACCCCCCGTCAGATAGGCTAGCTTCAACAGGCGACGGTTGAAGTTTGAATCGACGACGAGATTAGCTTTCTCAGCTCCAAGAACTTCTGCTGGTATTGGGCTGAGTAATGCAGTCAGTTTCATGCAGAGAAGGCATTCAGCCGAACTCGAAGAATGCCCACACCAATTATTAAATGTCTTCTCCGGCAGAAGTGCAATGACGCAATGACTTCGACGTAGAAAGTAACGTACACTACAGAGAAGCTCTATCAGTGTACCGCAACTGCTACCGTCCAAGACAACTGGCCGGCGTGGGTAACTTGGGCGACAATAGCCTTGCACTGACAACACGCCGTAGGTGCGAAAATAACTAAGAGCATTACTACGTCAAAATACCGCTTAACGAATTTTATTACCTTACACACCTTTCCACCAAGTCGCAGTCACCGACACAGATCGATCCACCATTCACAGCTTCCCTGAACTGGACTGGCTCTGACTGCAACCCGTCAGGCAATTCCATTTTTAAAGAATCGTTTGCACACGTTCTGCTTGGCTTTGAAGACGTGCGGTCATCTGGCTTCAAACCGCCAACGTTCGTTGAGTTCAGCTTGAGAATAGATGACTCATTCGGAACAATATCCTCCTCTGAACAAACAACGGTAGAAAAGAAGTAGAAGAGACAAGGAGTGCAGTCGCAAATCACTGTCTTTTCCCACCCACCTCGCAAAATTGAAAATAAACTTTCCGACTTGATCCTCAGACGCTTCAGAAGCTCGCAGAATTCCTGATGTGCCATTTTCGAATTCCAACCCGCACCACGGGACTGCAGTGATGAAACACGTTCGTCTGCCGTCTTTATTTCATTGCTGATTAAGGCATCACTCATTTCAGCGGCTTTTCAGTTTCCTACGGCTTCGTGCTGGTGAACGGCCGGTGGTCCAAACTACGCACACAGTAAAAGTGAGAACATGGAGGTAACAGTAGAAAAAGCCGAGAACAAGGACTACGGCGCGAGGAAAACGGGGAAATCTTAATCAAGTACAACTAAACGCTGTCAGTACAAAACGCATGCCACAATTCTACCACGACTGGAAGCACTACATTTACACTAGCAAAGAACTCTACGAAGTAAGTACAGTAAACTGTTTTCATGTGCTCAGGTACTAATGCCAATGGCTATCGCACTTTTAGTAGGGTAACATTACTGGACTTGAAAATCTCATGGTCTCATTTTGAAGCGTCCTATATTCAAGCTGAGCCATTTTGCCAAACGTTATGCCGAGTTAATGAGCTTACTTCCTAGTGCAAACCTGAAGGTTCTAGTAGTTTACTGTAATTAAACCGTTTTTTGAAGTTTATTTTGTGCATTTTCTCAAAAAGACCTTATACAGCGTTTAGAGTGAGGAAAACTTTATCACTTACATATAAGGCCGTATTCCCCTTTTTTTACTGACTCAAAGTTTAAGAGATGAAGAATGGCTACCATTGCATTTTGATCGTCTGACACAATTTTGTAGATGAACTATTGAGCACCGCGTCCGAAGTGAGGAACTCGCGTGCGCACTTTGAGCTCCCTGGACGAGTTGACGCGGCCTAATTGACGTTGAGGGCTTTTCACCAGCAAATCTGTCGTGCATTGCTCCTATAGTTTGGGCGGTGGTTTTCTCAGGCTGCACGGAAGATGGTCGATGTTGGCATCCTCTTGAGCAGTGCCTGCTTGACCGTTTGTCTTAAACGTATACATTTTCAGCTTTCCTATCACTCAGTCGTTTCGTCGACTTCCGCAGGTAGTGAAGGGTTAAGATTAGGCTTTTAAGTTTTACTAAACGATCAAAAGTTCCGTAGCCATTTTCGAAGTCGTTTCGCGCAGCCTTACGACCAGTTTATGTCGTCAAGGAGCAAACCACAACCACTGCAGCACAGTGATTCTGAAGAGGGCGCTGCAAGGTTTAGATGGCTATGAAGGGTTCCTGTTGACAACGGAGCTCGCAGGTTTACGTCCTTCGGGAATACCAGCACGAGATTACGTAGCGGTATGCTGGCGAGTAAGCGATTGAAGAACTGTGCTCTAGCTTATTATCAGTTACTGCAGTCGGTCTTTTATTGTCCATAACTTATAGGTTAGGCCTGCGATTCTCAAAGCGCTCTCCGAGACGCAATGGGAGATTCCAGGGGCGATTGCAGAACGGTAAAGAGCAGGAAACCCCAGGTCAAGGCGACGAGTCGGCAACTCTGGCAGTAAGGTTGACAAGAAACAGGACCGGTGGGAGATATAGCTATCTCGCCATATACACATGTGGCAGGGAAAATTGGGGAGAAAAGGCAGAGTGGGACCGTACAGCGTTCCACTTATTCCCGCCAAGCTCTTGGTGGTTACCGTTAAGCTCAGAGTGTTGGCAATAGTGAGCATGACCTTCAGAAACACTGAATACGTTTCGAATGTGCGGAGGGACAAAAACAAGAGTGCATGTTCGTTCCCCTATCACCACGGTCCCTAGCACCCATAAAAGATGTTCGCGTTTGCCACCGTTTATACGGAGTACTACATATTGCCTCGGGTGGGTCTCGAACCCACGACCTTGAGATTATGAGACTCACGCGCTACCGACTGCGCCACCGGGGCGGTGTATTCTCTACGTATTTCAGAGGTAACTTTGCAAGTACGGTTCAGAAAGGAAATTTGGTCCTTCATTAAACTAACAGTGAAGTCGCTGACTGTATACGTTGAGTATCATTTGCAAAATGGAGCAGCTTGGCGACAGATTACCGTCAGCTGTGATGACTGTGGTTTGTTAATTGTATAGGAATGCAGTATGACTTCTTTGATCACCTTAATGACAGCACAGAATGTTTGTACGTTTTAATAAACATCATTTTGCTAATGAACAAGGAATCGTTGATCTTTGTAGGAGCTATCTGAATGCTTGCCAAACTGTCTGCCATAAATGCATGCAAGGTGGAAATAATGGCCGCCGGGCTACTGGTATTAAAACTGCTTTTTTAGAAAACATTTGATTGGTACTGAAGGACCGAAGACGGCTAGTTTTGTATACGCGCTAGCATGAGCGACATTCTATCTTCGCAGCTGACTTAATGGGTTAAGTGGAAATCCGCCGATTGATATCGCACGTACTTACTTTCTTCTTTTGTCAGAATTTCCTGACGTTAGGTTGACATCAGACACTCTGCTGGCGAAGGAGGGTCTTTTTATGATGAAAGCGCTCATGTTGTAAGATGGGGAAGATGTGTGAACATGTTAGTCTGGCAGTGACTTTTCAATTTGGCACGGGTCTTCATCCGTGCTAATCAGCTCCGGCGGGTAGGGGACTGTCGCTGCTGATGAAGTAAAAGAAGCAGCAATCCGGTATATTGAAATGGCGTCAGAAGAGGATGGCTTAGTCGACTGAAGCAACACTGTGCAGATGGAAAGTTGCAAAAGTAGAATAACCTCAGCGCTTGCTCAGTAGATAAACGTGTGGCGTTATTAAAGCTCAAAGAAGTTGCGACAAGTAAGCTATTGATAGAAACTTGGGAGCCCACAACAGGGTTCTTTTACAGACAGCTCAGGAATAGCCATTTTCAAAGTAATCACATGACTCTTGCACCTTTACCAATGACGTTACGTGTTATTTTAGTTGGCAATCAATCAGCTTGCCGCGTTATGCAATAATCACGCGATACCAATTTGAGTATTCAAACGTTTATTTGACAACACAGGAAAGGCACAGTTTTATCAAAGCTTGGGTAACAGATTAGTGCGAATGAAACTGAAGCGCAAATTTTTTCACAGTCATCAGTAAGCAATTCCATATCAGGTATTGATGGTGCCGACCTTGTAATCGCACTGGCATTTTCCCGAGCGAATTAAATTTGGCCAAACGCAAATTTCTGTGACGTATATTTTATTCCCACAAGCGACAGTGCGTCTTAAACCGTATGCGCTGTCATTGAAAACAAACGGGCCATAGTGAGTGCAAGAACGGCACCACTTATTGTTGTTCACTCGTTACATCATTTGCTCACCACACAAGCCATGTAGTAAAAGTTCAAATGAAAGTGCTACCCAAGTTCGCTCTTGTTTTCAATTGGCAGTTTAAAGTTTTTGGACAAGCAGGCTAACTGTACCTGAGCATCAATATTTTGTCAGTAAGCGAAGTTACTTTCGCTTATGGCGATTTCAGTGTTTTTGTCTTTCCTTAGGCTGTGCAACGAAAGCAGTCCTTTCCGCAAGTTACGCCTTAATGCTTACAGACAGCGTTTTTGCCCTAAGCTAAGCCTTTTAAGTAGGCGTTGCTGTAGCAGCAGTAAGCTCAAAGCTTTCGTGGAAGATTTTTCTTTTGCTTATACAAATTTCTTGACCAGTTGGTTCTTTTGGAGTGAATGCAGAATGGCAGGAAGACGTTCAGACAAAGAATGTTTAGCGGCAGTCTTTCTGCGACGACTTCTTGCTAAGGTCCTGTGAACTGAAGCTATTGTTTTTAGAAGGTGAGCAGAAGTACAGCTGACTAAAGAATTCCGTGTGAAAAGCATATGACAGTGTAAAATGGGCTGAAGATGAAAGCGCGCTTTCTCCATAAGAAAAATGTTGAATGCATGTTTAAACTCGTCATTCTCCCTTTAAAAAACTGCTCATATGTCAGCTAAATATGCCTTCTTATCCTTTCCCTGTTGTGGTGGATGCTAAATACGGGCGAGGTCTGGTCTGGCGGTTCATCTTAACGAAACATGGCGAGTTGTACGGTGATCTGTTTCTACTTAAAAAAACGATATTGCTGTTAGTGCTGAGTAAGATATGCCTCTGTACAATCCATCATATAACCGAAACAAGGAGGCCATTATGGCTGACATCATTCAGTAACCACCACCTGTGTACGCTGACAATGGTAAGCATTGTTTCCGCAGGATGCGTACTACAGCAAACCTTGAACGGAGACGATATTCCACCAAGGGTTACTGCCATTGAAAATTGAGACGTGTGTAACACCGTAGATATACTTGTGCTAATGGATGAGTGCGAAAACTGTGTACATACGACCGCGGCAGGATTCGAACCTGCAATCTTCGGTTCCGTAGACCGACGCGTTATCCGTTGCGCCACGCGGCCCCACTTTGGCATTTTGGTAAGCCCAAGGAATTGAGAGGAAGGGTGTAGTATTCACCGCTTCAACATTGGTTTCGGGCTAGATTATTTTAGGCCCTTCACATTGTAACTGTTGGTAAACCACATACTGCGATTATAGTGAGACCGAGGAGCAGCGTCAAATCATGGGCGTCAAGACGTCCTGCTACCTTCTTTAAGACCGCGCGAGGCTTACAGCTAGTTGCAGTTAAGCAAAGTGATTAGCGCTACGAGTAACCGAGAGCGCCTTTATAAAGCGCTATTTTCTGTCATGTTCTGGCACTGGAAGAACGTCTTATAGCAGAGAGATTCCTCGTCTCCTATTTTCGGTCAGGGTACTAACAGGTTCCTTCTTGTCTATGTGAATGTAAGAGGGAGGTTCGCCTTGTCGCGCGAGGAATCTATTTGTTATAATTTCTACCTATGGTTGCAGTTCTGGTCTGATTGACAAAACAGACGACCTCTGTTGCCTACAGAGCCTTTCCCTACATTTGCTTATCTAACTATTAACATACTTTCTTGCAGCCATGTAAACTGCTTGCTTTTTCTGCTCTTAGCGAAAGTAGTTCCCTCTTTAGCAATGTCACTCACGGGAGAAGCTACTGCTGAGATGTTTGTGATAGAGTTTCTTCGAGCACCCTAACTTTCTAATCGTCCCTTAGTATGGTCTATCATTTTAAATAATTTTCATCATCATACTTCACGAAGTTTTTCATTGCAGTCTGTCACCACCGACCGTAACATCGTAAATTTCCCAACTGGCGGTGAAGGAGTGATTTAGTTTGAGTTTCGCTTTTATTATTGTACAGTAGTGCATGTTCTTGCTAACGTAATTTTTCAAACAGCGTCAGCCTTAAAATGCCAACGCGCTGTCATTCATACATGACGGCCCTCATGCACCTGTGCAGAATGCCTTAATAGAATTGATGAACTTGTGATTGCGGAGTTATTTCTGCCTTTAAGTGTTCCTTCCTGAATGCAATCGATGAACCAAGCTGCAATTGAAAATCTGAAGCGCTTATATCGAAACAGCTCCTCCGTAAATCTTTATTGACAGAAAACAATTGAGGGAAATTCGTATTACACGAAAACATTCAACAGTCAACATACAGAAGCTCATGAAATAAACTTATCAATGGGAATGTGAATAAGAGTTCTGGCGAAGTCAATGCTCATGAAGAAACAGCATATTCTTTGGGCGATGAAAGCTTTTTTAATATAAATGCTGTAATTGTGATATTGAAGTGTGATTAGCTTATGATACTGAAGATGTGGATTTCAATGCTGTATGACGATGAAATTATTCAGTTCCTATAAGAAAGTGCCAAAGGAATGAGAAGAAGAACCGACGCGAACGTCCTGTGATGATTTCCCTGCTAGCGCAGGTTTCTTATCCTGTAAAAAGTGTTAAAATCTGCCAGCACGTACAGACGCAGCAATATCAACTGCCTCGGGTGGGTCTCGAACCCACGACCTTGAGATTATGAGACTCACGCGCTACCGACTGCGCCACCGGGGCTGTTGATTTTTCAGAGAAATCACTCGAAATAAACGATGTGCTAATCACAATACACAGTAATTCAATATGCACTCAAGACAACAGCGTCCTCAGAGAAGTGGTAGCTGAACATTGTTCGTTAGTCCGTCGTGTTGCTTCGGCTTTCGATTTCAATCGTATGTTTAGTTAGCGTTTGCGCATTCTTTCAAACTAAACCATAATAAGTTCTTGAAGCTGAAGCTTCATTTCTCTTACTAATTCCTGAGAATTACTCATCGCTTTATCTGTTAGAGAAACAGTAGAAGATAATCGGTAGTAGCAATGAGCAATCGAAAAAGAATGTTACAGCTGAATTCTAAGTTACTGAGCATAAAATGGTTGCTTAGTATTCGTCCTGAGCGTAGCTCTTATTGAAGGCTACGTTGTTCTACACTGCTTCTGACCATGACAGTGCTGACCGTAGTAATAGTTCTCATTTAACAAAAGTTATATCTTCATTCACGCATTCGTAAAATAAATGAAATTGAGCACAGTAATAATAATAAAAAACAACAATAATAACAAGAACAACAATAATAGTAATTCGTTCTTACAGCTGAGAAAGATAGGGTATGTGCCCTGTTGAATCCTTTTCTTTTAGAGCCACGTAAAACTTTTCGAATGGGGTAAATTATGCCTTTACTTTTACATATTTATGTCACGGACACTAAGGAGGCAGCAGGTTTTCAGATAAGTCTCTCCGCGACTCAACTCCTGCGATGATCTGTTAGATGGAACTACTTTAGTGGACTTCAAATTGGATGCACCATTAGAGAGAAGAGTACTAGGAAATATGAAGCTGTTCAGTCCTAGATCAAAAGGCGCATTTCCGTGATACATTTCGCTTTCATTAAGCAGCGGTCCTTTAATGTTCCCATTGAGGACTTCAGCATGACTAGCTGCCCCTGCAATATTTTATCAGAGCTTCTCAGCAAAGGAATATGAGCCGGGCCATTCGTATGGGACTTATTTCACTCCAATCGTATTGACGTTATTGCGTTGAACGTCAGAATTGTGAACAGAGAAGTAGGAAGAAGTGAGCTCACCGAGAAAGACGCTGATGTGTCCGCGGGTCAGGGCTATATTCGCTCGGCATTTTACTTGACGGACTGAAACTGACTGAGGAAAAAATTTTCCCTGTCTTGCATAACTGACAACATAAACAAAAAACATAGTTGCGTGTGCAGGTAAGAAATGGCAACAAGAAAATAAACGGCGATAACAGCCCTGGTGGACTAAATGTTATTACAAAATTGGAAGCACACCTCATCGTGAAAACCAGGCATTCTGGGCAAGCCTAATTGTTAATACAAATTAGTGCAAACAGTGCATTTCGGCAATCACGGCGGATTAGGTATAATTTCTGATGATCTAGAAATGTTGGGAAACGCCGAGGTAAGGATCAGCTGCCAACATACGCGCCGTTATCAAACTGAACTCCCATCATAGTCATCCAACCAATGCAAGACTTTGGCAGCCCTCAGCTGCTGCTCGCTTGTTGGTTGCTCGACTAATTCCCAAGCACTACTAGCTTGGCAGATGGAGGAAAGCTATTTGAGCAAGAAGAAAGACATAATGTCGAAATTTTACTGACAATTCATTTGTGAAATAACGATCATTAAGAAAAAATAGCAACAATGGGAAATTGTTCACACACCATTGAAATCATTCGTGCCATAGTCAGAGCGTTGTAGTTAAAAGTATAACAAATTACAGGTCATGTGAATATTGAAACAAGTAATTATTTAAAAACGGTTAGTTCTGTTTTTCCTTTCCATCAGATTACACTTCCTACGTGATTCGTACCCCATCATCCTACCACTGCGCGCCCGTATGTTCACCGTTAACAATGAAGTACGTCATTTAATGTTTGCGCACCACCTTCGCTATGGCGTTAATACTCTGGTCTCCCGGAGGGCGCTTTCAGTGGCTCACAAGCACTGCGTAGAAGGGACTTGGAAATGCCCGTGCTAGACGAAATACTAACTATTCACTGTGTCACGAGTGTTCACGTTCATTCTTTCTCTCGTTCTTAGTCCCATATTTTGCAGACTTCACTTTTCCAACATTCAAAAGTACTCATTCTCAGGAATTTGACCTGCAAATTACTTTACTCATATTCTAGAAAATGTAATTTACCCTACAAAATATATTGGCGATTACCTTTTTGTCTTAAACGCTGTTCCGTAAATGATCTACTTTTCTTTATTGAGCCATTAACTGATAACAATGCATTACCTTCAGGCATGTTATCAGACGTTGCATTCAGCGTGAACAAGCTGGTCAATTTTCGAGTGGAAAGAAACGACGATTCCAAAGCAGGGAGCGACAAGTATTAATAGAGCAAATAGATTAGCTGCGTAAAGTCGGCTCACAAAGGCGAAGACCACTGCCGTCACATCGTACAAGTTGAGCGCTCACATCAGAACAGATTGGCAACATTGCAGCACAACCTTTTCGCGAACGACCGCGCAAGTCAGGCGCCCTCGGTAATGCAGCAAAATGAGAGTTTATTAACTCATTTCACATCTTTACTAAGGTGGAATTACAGCTCATTTGCGCTTTGCTGACTACACAGCATACAATGGCAGGTGATTCTTCTTCCACTTCATCTCCGTTATGCTATTTACTTCTTCTTAGTGATCTTGTTTTTCACGGTCTTTGCGGCGCCCTTTGTCGCTTTAAAGGCTTTCTTACTTCCTTTTGTGACCGCACCTGCGAACTTCTTTGCGAATCCTTTCACGCCTGCCCCCTTTGACCTACAATGAATGCAATCACAGTTGTGAGCGTATAGCCTCCATCACTCACTTAGTCGTCTTCGTAGGAGCAGCAGATGGTTGCGGACTTTGTGCGCCGCCACGATGGGGTAATTGCGCTGGACGTTTTGATCCGCCGCTTGGTGTTGCTGTCGTTGTTGTTGTCTCTTGCACATTTTCTTCTGCAACTTCCTCTACTGGTTCCTCTTCTTCTCCCTAAATATTAATACTGCCGGTAGGGAACAGCGAGAGTTCAGTTGCA
Organism: Trichuris suis; assembly: GCA_000797535.1. Taxonomy (NCBI): domain Eukaryota; kingdom Metazoa; phylum Nematoda; class Enoplea; order Trichinellida; family Trichuridae; genus Trichuris; species Trichuris suis. Next base: position 72,012 of record KN538388.1, on the reverse strand, counting down.
AAAGAATGCTAC
>KN538388.1:36174-53601 GCA_000797535.1 Trichuris suis | reverse complement strand
TTCGGGATTTCGACTCTCGGGATTTTGACCTATCGGGATTTCGACTTTCGGGATTTTGACCCTAACCCACTTGGAAATAATGCTCAAACAATCCTTCCATGGTGCGAACCCACAAAATGTGCAGCGACGCTGCCCATTCAGACCGGAACTTCATCGCGGGCAAAAGCTCAGATGGTCAGGCTTATTGAAAACTGTTTGTCTAAATTTCAGTCCAGAGATGGACAACATAAAGCCGTAATTAGTGGGCTCCTTTTCGCTTGTTGTCAATGAGGTGTAACGCCTTGTCTAAAAAGATTAATGCAATACCGCGCAACCGTTCTTATCGCTCTTAATGCGTGAGAAATAAAGTTTCCACTGAAAGTAATCGGCAGAGGAATCAATGGACAGCTATAAGTACACACTTAAACGAGCTAAGTTGTTTTCGCAAAGTGGGAAGGAATTTTTAAAATATCAACTCAGCCTTGGAGAGATAAATACTGCTTCCCTTTGAGCTCATTAAGTCCGTCTTCTTTCCTGCCGCTAAGGAGACTACGTGAAAGAGTCAGCAAGAAAAGGTATGATGTCATCACTTTGCGAGCGACTGGTTGTTCGAATGATGACCTTTTTGAAAACATTATACAGCAGTCCTAAAGAAAGTTCATCCTGCATATTAGTATTTTGAGAAGTAAGAAAGCCAATAGCAATGTTTGAAAGCTTAAATATTTAAATTTGAGATAAATGAATGTGCAATAAACGTGCGTGGTTGGGCTCGCAAAGTACTATAAAAAGCTGCCATTCACTGACGAGATCGCTTGTTCGAGACGGCAAAATGGAAGTCCGTCTGCGGCGGATTTATGGATTCCGTCCATAAATGGAACTAACAGCAGGCTCAACGCCGGCAAGTTTCATTTGACCAGATCTGGCTAAAACAAGACGACCAGAGCATCTACAGGCAATTGTGCCTCTCATAAAATCAATAAGGCAGAAATTCTGGAGAGATGCGATGTGCCTAATGTAGTAAGAAATAGCGCAGCGTCATTCTTCCGGTAAACTCTCAAGCAATTGAAGGTATAGTTGACATTTGGTTGCTATCCGAAAAATTCAACTTTTGAACAATATCTACCAAAATACAACCTTAACTCGACAGTTGGACAGACAAGCTGCCTATTAATCGATTTATCGCGGTTCGATTGTACGCTGATTACGGGATGGACATATGAAGCTGCGTCGATATCAACTGAACAAGGAGGGCCGAATGAAATAAAAAGCTTTCGTACAACGCAACTCCACTTTGGAAACAATCTCTTTGCACCGACATAAAAGAAAAGTGTGAAACAACTGCTCCTGTGTTTGCTTAAGCATCCGTTGCTTGCGTTGATCAATCAGCTAAGTTATTCACAGTAGTGGCAATGACAATTGAAGGGCGGAGTCATCAGCGCCCAGAGAGCAGACCACAACCTTCAGCTATCCATAAAATTTAAAAATAGTCACGCAGCGCAATTCATCATTATGGCTGACCACCTATGGTACGCCTGGCTAAATGTCTACCGCCCTCATTGGTCGCTCAAATTATTTGCACGAACTTGCTAACGTAAGATGGATGGAGGCCTGCAACCACTCCCAAGTGGATGACAGCTATTTGCTTATTATAACTAATCTGCAGCGGACTGACGGGAGGAAAGAAAGAACGCTTTGTCAAAATAATCTACAGCAGGTGTCCTTTTAAGGCTGTGCTGCCCAAAAGAAACGATTCAAGCGCCCCTGCAGTGGGTGTAAGGAGGTCGCTGCTTCGATCGAACACCCTAATTCATTCCTGCCATCCTGCGCAGAGCATAATTAAATAAGAGCAATCCGCCAGCCGCCACAAAGGTGCGGAGCTTTGAAAAAATATACGCAGCCGACTTCTGGAATGAATTTCCAATCAATTCCAATAGAAATGTTCTTAAACGCGTTTGTGATGACAGTTATCCGGCGAAACGCGAGACAGGCTGATCAAACATTGTCGAACGCCAGCGGACAACCGCGAAAAGTCGTTCAGACCGGTTGGGATCGATTGTAATTAATTCTAAACCACCGCCAAAGGCGAAGAGAGCCTTTTTCTCGATTTTCCAATTTGCACAGTTTTCTCCGAACGCGTGGCAACGAAGCTGCTATGATTGCGCTCTGGAAAGATAGCTGTTCCCACTTGGTGGCCCGCAGTCCCGAAAACAAACATTGCTGCTGTTTGTTTTGAGTTATTGTACATCAACGTAGATACTATCGACGCACACTTTGTTCTAGCTTATTATCCGGTGTTCTCAGGGTGGTCATTAGTTGTCCTATCATGTTTTTGCCTTAGTTGAGCAAAAGTCGATGCAATCGACGGAATAGGATGCTACAATGGAAATGTGCCCCGGTCATGCCGACAGTGCTGGCGTCGTTTTGCGGAATAGATCTTTGCGACCGCGGTCATCGATCTATTTTGGTCTTACCTGCAATTGCCCAAGAAATTGTTTGGGGCCCAAACCAACTGGACAGAGGAGCCGTCAAGCGTGCACGCAAGTTGCAGAGCAGAAGCACAACACCTAGCCGAGCCTGGCACCGGAGAAATTGCTAGCGAAGGCGACTCGGTTGAAGGGGACTCTTAAAAGCTGGCTAACCCGAACAAATCCCGACTGTTTTGACCAGTGAGCAAATTCGAAATGAAAAAAAGATATTCAACACACAAAGCAACAAACGCGGCTACGTACCCATATGGACTGAGTTCTCCTCTCTGACTAGCTCGGTTTCAATAAGCGAACTGCAAACCAGGAAGGCGGTCGCTATAATCAAGTGGACAGTCTGGCTGACTGGAAGACCATGAATCCAACATGCCTTTAAACGCATGCAACATCGCGGACCGGAAGTCCTTATGACGGGCTGTTGCTTCTCAGCGATGCGTTCTCCGTCGTTGGCCAAATTGCCAACTTTAAAAATGGCGGAAAAGACAAAAAATGGTAGCAAGGCGATGATCACACCGTGAAAAGCGACGTATAAGGACAAGGACGACGACTGGTCGCGGGCATTGGGCCAACCGCTCTCCGCGAGAGCCGAATAGCGTGCAAGACCAATGTAGAGCAAATATCCCTGGAGAAGGACGAAAAATAGACAATACCAAATTGAGCTGACGGTATTCAGCTCAGGTCGGTACCAGCATCCCATAGCTGCAGGCCTCACGCGGAGGTGTACCACAACAACGGGCTAACAATTTAAATCATGCATTCAGGACCAAAGTTGTTGCCTTCCCATGCCGACTTGATGCTATGAGATATCAGCAAAAATGAGCAGCTGCTGGATGTGTCGCCCGCCTTCCTGTTATAATATGTCTATCAATGTTTTGGAATTCTTCGGCAGTTGCTTGACAAATGGGAACCCAAAGATGCTGACCAATCCAGCGTAGTTCATGCTGTTCACCTTGGACCACCATCGGCCAGTCGCGTATTCATACGACTGAATTGGAGTAAAGGAGGTGCTTGGTGGGCTTGACGCAAGCCCTTGCTTCAGTCCTGATTGGATGGTTGAAGAACAGTTGGGATGTGCGCACCGGTTGCCTCCTGACGGGCAAGCTATTGATCTTGCAGCTACAAATCAAGCTTTCCTCGTCCGAAAGCTTCGACTTGATTAAGTGGACAACCGTTGTTGGGTCGGCGATCGATGCAAAAACGACGCTACTTCATTGTGCCCCAATAAAGAAGAACTCGCCACAATGCTCACCTTCCCATGCTGGTCCATTTAACATTTCGCTCTTCGTCTGCCAATTGCAATTGCAACTCTTTTTTCATAATTTGAAGAAAAACCACAGTGAACGAAGAAAAAGTTGAAAAATAAACGACAACCAGACGACGAGGACCTTTTTCGTCGCTATATGTCAAGTAGAACCAAGCTGCGTTATGTCTCAGCTTGAAAATTCGGACAGCTGCTAGTTCCTACGGCGTGTACGACTGGAACCTTTGCAAATTGACGAATAGCCTGAACAAACCGAGAAGGTAAAACACCAAAAGCGATCTACCTGCCAAAAGCGTCAATCAATTCACGGCGGCCAATTTGGTATCAGGCAAGAAGAGCTAAGCGTTCGGTTAAACAAATTAGGAATTTAAAAAAGCCAACCATTCTTTTCCAACGGCCGTTGGTCGTTTTGAAGGAAGAAGCAAGTCCACTATGTCCATTAGTGCATAAGTTCTGCAACTAAGAAAAAAGGCTGAATGACGGAATGGCAAATTGTCCAAAGCGAACAGGGAGCACATGCTGTCGTCCCTGCTTTCTTCATCAGCATAGCAGCAGGCGGAAGAAGGCTGAAAATGAACATCAATTCTTCGCGCGTACGCCAAATTCCCTCTGAACGTTGAAATGAGCTCACTTGATGCTGCGCAGCGCAAAAAAATTTCAAAAGACGTTGATTGAGCTTAAAACTGTAGTCACGTCAACAATCGATCAAAAGCTGGATAACCTATTCAAGCTTCAGCAAAGGAAGTTACTACACCGATATTGCGTAATTGTGACGCTAACAACTTTTAAGCCTCAGATCCATGCTAACTAGTTAGACAGTTAAAAAGGCCGGGCTGAATGTCCAACTTTTCTTAAACGATTCGCGTACAGTTCAGATTGATACAACTTTTCAAAAATTTTCTTTCATGTCCCATTTTCTTGTTCGAACAGTAGCGGGGCACAAAATACGTGTGACAAAGCAGGTTCCCGCGTCGGTCGGCGCTGGATGTCAACAAAAGCTGCTCGAACGAACCGCGAGTAGAATGAAAAGTGATTTTGAGCATAATTCCGTATCATAATACGAAAATGCTGCTCTTTGTGCGGACGCACAGATCGTGAAAAAGCAATTCGTCCAACTGTTGCGAAAATTTTATTGACAACGCTTTTGCGGCACCGACCTGTTGAACATAAATTGGTCAAGACGGAACAAAGTGATGTCCGGAAAGCTTTGTCAATAAGCTTTTCATTACGGTTGAAAAAACGAGTTTTCCTTCCGCATATACGAGGAAAAATAAAAAAACGAAATTTTATCTTTCCCTATGAAACTATTCCGCAGGATGCCGGCAGTTACGCGTTCAAGCAAAGTTGCCATATGTTCATTTTGAAGGTTTCTAGAGGAAGTAGGCTTCACTTAACTGAAATAACGACGCCAGGAAGTTAAATAATTTGCATAACAATATCTTGACGCATATGCGGAAAAAGGATGGTTGCTCTTACTTCGACGCAACGTGCAGCCTACCCGCTTCAGTCGTTCACTATGCTGGACTAAACATGTGATCTGACCGTATGACGTGGAATAGCTTCTTCACGGCAGCACAAACCCAGACAGGCAGTCTCACTAAGGAAGTTAAGTACGTGCGGAAAAACAAAACGAAAGACGAACAAACTATCACTTGCGTTCACCCAAGTTCCCGCTTAGAACTTTTCACGTAAAGCAGTCTTCCTCGTCGCAAATAGACAAACGACGTGAAAGGAAGTAAGCCTTTGAATAGAGTCGCAACTGCGTCGCAATGCTAATAATTCGTACTTGTCTGAAAAGTTGAACTTTCCTTACGAGAAGGAGACTCGCGTCAAGTCGATCGATTGCGCTAGTAGGAATGTTGCTTAACAATATCAGTTTTTTAAAAATGCGGCAAAAGAAGCGAATGACGTTGTTAACGTTTTTGCCCCACTTGAGAGTGGCATGCGATAGCGCGAAACGTTCATTTCCAAACGGCATTTCGACGGACTCAACGTATGCCGCGCTGCTTGGGCATCCACTAGTAAAATGAAGCTTCAACTAAAATGAATAGTAACATAGAAATGACATAGCTAAGCACCTTTGCCTCTTTGTAACCGATTATTAAGCAACTGCGCAAGTAACAGCCACCGCTGTTTATCACGTTCAAATGAAACATACGCCGACGGCGCCTGTTTTTGGTCGAACCGCCCATCAGATAATTTGACATGACCACATTGAAACGACGCTAAATCAATGCTGCAACTTCACAATCGTCATTGCCATTACTAAGAAAGTGGCCGTTTTTCAATCGTTGCGAATCCTGCTTAATCGATTCAAACACAAGTCATTCCACTATTTTTAAATGTTCTCCAAGAGTGAACATACGGATTTCACGGAGGCTAACAATGCCTGCTCATCAGCCACGCAAGACGTACAAAGCACGAGAGGCATAAATTTTTTCCCTAAACATATGCGAAGGAAACTAACGATCTGAATTACGTCGCTCTGCGCGTCTGAGGACTGTCATGCCCAAACTCAACTTAGAATAATGTGCACTTCTCTGCCGTACTTTATTCAGCGCAACACATTGGGCGAACGGCAGTCTAGTCGACTTCATTTGCCCGTCAGTGTTCAACAGCTGTATAAAATGCATGAGGCAACGAGTGAGCGCTAACGGAACGTCGACGAAAGATGGTTCACCAAAAAAGGGAATCACTTATTTTGCACAAGCAAGTAAAGCCGACGCTTCACAATTCACGCCGTCTGAACAAGCGCCCTACCGATTGGAACTATGGGATCAGAAATATTAATAAGTTAGAAGGAGCTCATCCCGCCTCTCATTGTGGCTACAATATGTCAGGGCGAATACTGCAACAACGCTTTTATAGAAATTTCCTCTTTAACACGAGCCATCAAACAGCATAGATTAATAGCTACCAAAGGGGTGAAGTGAAGCGCATTTTCACCAATATAATAATAAATTCGAAAGCTGTCATCCAAGTGAAGCTAAGACAAAATAAATAAATTGCATAGCCGCCAAATGAGGTCGTTTGTTCTTGGCAATGTCCTCAATTAAAATTGACACTCATTAATAAACTACAAAGAGTTGGGTCGTTCTTCTCGCTCGCTGAAAGCAAACTGCAAGGCGCAAAGACAAAAGGAAAAGTTCGGATTACGCAACAATACAAACTTCAATCGTCGCTTAAAGGTAAACAAACAAAAGGATGATAAAAATGAGTATATGTTATCGATGACAGAGCAAAAGAATGCAACTAGTCATGTGTACAGCCCAGAAGAAACTTGAACTGGAAACGGAACGATCGCCGAACTGAGGGCAAAGCACGAATTCACTTATTTGGATCTTCCAGCATCGTCTGCGTGATCAAGCCATTGATATCGCTTTCCAAATGGTTCAATCGCTCGCCCATATCGTCAAGTGCAACGAAGTTAAGGAATGGACGGAATCGCAGGGCGGAAAATCAAAAAACAATTACTGGACGAGAAGTACATAAATGGTCTCACACACCCGCTGTTGTAAACAATTTAGCAAGTGGAAATAAAATTGAACTTGAATAAAAATTAAGTAAACAAAAAAGACGAACAACTATTAAATGGTAGGATTGAGGTAGGCTTAAAGACGTTAGCCATTTTCAAAAGTTGCCCGATTACTTGTCTTATCAATGACGCGCAGCTTTGTAGAGTTGAACTTTTGAAATTAGCATATTCAAAAGCGCGCGCGCGAATTATTCAACGTTACCACGCTGAACTTTGAAAAGGTAACATAAGCGCGTGGAGAAAGGATATTTTTCTTCATAATTTGATCCGACATCATAGCAAAGCGCTGCTGCGTTTGTATGAGCATGTCGCGAAACTGCAATGCAAATAAGCGCATGAACAAAGGGTCAACGAAGTGCACCTTTGCTCATTGGTACATATTCGCAGAGCTCCTGGGCGCTGTGAGGATCCACGTCTTCGGACGACTCTCGATCAACGTTCGACTTTTCTTCTGCGGACTGATTAAGAATGTCGGAACTAAGGAACACACGACGAAAAAAGATAACTACTATCCCGCATCAATTACAAATGCATACTTTGCGGTTTTGTATACGGAAGTTGTTTCCTCTTTCTCGTCGACAGCCTGAAGCCCTGAGCTATCTTGGTTCGACGACATAACAGATTCTGAAAAAGAACGAATGAAAACTGAATTTTCGCCAAAACAAAAACGCCCATCCTAAACTATGACAACTATGCACCGTTAGCTGTCATTAGCTGTGTCACACACATCGCGCAACTGATACTTTTCTACAAGCAGTCGCTAAACCAATTTTCCAACTAATGCAGCGTAGCTGACACCAGCCGGGAATTCGTTGAGCAAAAATTGAAGACTAATAACTTGTTGGCTTGAATTCACAATTAAATGGACGCCTACGCTTTGACTCGAATATTTCAAATCAAAGTCATTTCATTTAGTTGGCACAATGCCAAAAGATCAATCATTTCCGTCAATCAGCCACTTCTTCCTACTGCTGGAATTAAAGCAATTGCTGCGTTGGATTCAAGCAAAGCTTAACGGTTGGATACCTATTCGGAAATCATTATTTCATTACGCTACCACAACATTAAACTGAGCAGCAAAGGCTGAACTAATGCTCACTGCGCAATGGAGCTGTTAAGAAAAACCTTTGGGAACCACTGACAGTACGAATGACGGAATGTATAATAAAAATAATTTAATGCGTAAGTGCCTAACGTACAGCAGCCAAACCGCTTAACTGCGGATACGGCGGCAATGCCAAGCATTCCCCTCAACTTCATTCTGCCGCTCGGAAAGTAGTGCCCTTTTTTGAAAAAAAAGTAAGAGCGACAAAATATGCAAATTTTCGAATGACAGAATAAGCGTAAGCCAAGATGACTTGCAAATAACACTGTATGAAAAAAATGATGTAGATGGTCTGTCGAACAGAATAGGGCACTCAAGCGCGCTGTGCCACGAACGTGAACACAGTGAATTCTCAAAAAGGGAAACAGAAGAAGGGCCGTAGAGAAGATGGAGATATCGAAGCGGCGAGTAGGTTAAGGAAATAAAAGTTTTCAATTTCAGCAAAGTGTATGGCTTGAGATGCCCTTTTCGGGATGGATGAGTTTCATTCGAAAACTGCCAGATGCATGATCAACTTAAGCGCAACCATTTGAAACCTAATGCTGGCGTTGTCCCGCGTGGTACGGAATCCAGGTACGCCGGCCTTTTCAAGGATCGTCTGTAAGAGGAAGTGAAGAAATGCTGAGGGATTGGAAAGAAAACATAATCTATGATCAAAGACCTGCTGCTGGGTGACATACTGGTCTAACTCTTCCACTGCTTCTTTATCCAGCCGTTGCAGCTGCAATAAACATGACTTTTCGAAACGCTATAACGAACAGTAGTTAGGCACGGTCAAAGGAAGGACCAAAGGAACCTGACGCTCACGTTGGTTCTTTTCAATTACGGCTACTGTAACATGATCGGGAAGAGACTGACATTGAACAATTTCCTGCTGCTGTCGTTCAAGAAGTCTTTCCTTTGCACGTGCCTGCTCGTTTATCATCGCTTGGCGATGTTGAAACAAATCCTTCTCTTTTATCTGCTGAATCTCCTTGAAAGAGTTGCATGTCCATTTTTAATGCGCAAATGACGCCTAGTCAATGTACCTGCAGTTCCCGCGCAATTTCAAAAACTGTTCTGTCGAGAAGCGCAGTAGCTAATGACGAAAGCACTGCGTGATTCAACAATGACTTTTCGCGAGCTGACAAAGTGGAAGAAAAGGCTTCCAGTTCAGCCACATATTTCCTCAAACGCTCTTCGCGCGAAGTCATCTACGAACCAAGAATTCACATAAAGTAATGGCAGTACATCGAACGCGTATTCTTTGTAAGCTACCGTAATCTGTCGTGCTTAGCATGGCATGAGATAGGAATTCATCTATGACTGAGAGGGAGGTAGTGGCAGCAGTTACTACGCTAAAAGTGGCTTAGAAACTGGAAAAGCCGACATGATGTCTCCCACGTAAACAGGACGCTCATTAAATATTTGCTTCGTTGACAAAAGAGAACTCAGGTACTAAGAAGCCATAAGGCATGCAGAAATCAAAAGGCTATGAACAATGAAAGATAGGACTGCTCACTCTTTTCGAACCTGCAACTAACACGTTGATTTTTTTTAGAAGGAACCTTATATTCAACATGGATACGGTAAGATATCTGTAGAACAACGTGGACCAAGTTAGATGTTTCGTAGTAGCGTATTTTTACTATGTACATGAAACCATGAAAACGGTCCTTTTGCAAATAAGGGTAAGCATGTTACTTAAGTTGCTATGCCGCCGCAAATAATAAAACTATTCACGTTATAAAACGTCTGCACATAATCTTAATACAACATCAGAACGTGAAATGGTTCAAAGATCCTATTTCACCCAACTCCTGGTAAGATAGAAAGCCGTCATTAGAAAGCAGTAGCTCGAACTACAACGCGAAAAACAGAAGACGCAGTGACAACATGAACAGCACTACTTGCAATGCTGAGAAAGATGCAACATTTGAGAAACGTCGATTCAGATTCCTTTCAGAACAAAGCATCTGAAAATCTTGCAACGATACCAAAAGTTGTCATATCAAAAATTGGACTCTTAAGTCAATTACTAATGGCAGTAACCCAAATTCTGAAAGTTCACGTGAACGCAGACTATCTGTTTTTGTGATAACTGTCCATTGGATGCAGTTTTGTCTTTGGCTGGAAATATGCCCATTTACGAAACGTTTCAAAGTGTTCGAAATGAATACGAACAAAGAGGAAAATCAAATAAGAGCAGAGAAGCGTAATAGTGCCCGGCGATAGCATTTAGCTAGAATGCCGAAGAACGTTATCGGAATCTGGGAGATCTGGGAATAAACGCATCACCAAAACCTGGCTGGAAGCGAATAAACGAAAAAACAAGTTTGAAAGCTGCAAAGATACGGCAGGATACATATTAGCTACTTTGCCAAATGAAAGGTAAAACTTCGAACGAACTTAAAACTAAAACTTCCCATTAGAAAGCCCTTCTAGATTTGCGAACCACTTGAAATGACTAGAAAACAACATTCTACTTTTTCTTAAAATGCCATAAATGACATACTTTTTACTCACCGAAATTGCAGGACCAATGACCAGTTAAAGAGCAATAGCAATATTGAAAAGTTCTCTGCGGAACGCGATACAGTAAGCCAGTAAAAAATAAGCTCGCAGGTTACATTTTAAAAATATGTCTTATTTTAAATTATGTCGATTTAACGTACATGGATGCCTGCCCATTTACGCGCACAAGTCAAGATTTATGGCTTCCTTGAGTCATTCGGTATTCAGCTGACGGGGTGGTTTATCCTACTACAAGAAAATGCGGAGAAACTAAGCGGCATCGTTATTTTAAACTAGAAAAGAATGATCAACGGGGCTTTCGGAACTCCTTCTTTAGCACAGTTTCACATTGATCTTACTGAAACCGAAAGGCTGAAAATTTTGAAAAAAGTTTTCGTAATCAGTTGCTTTAAAATGTGGGCATCCAGTTTGCGGTCAAAGATCGCCATTCTCAATTCTGCACTCGATTCGCCTTTCCTTTCAGCCACGGATTCTAACACTGCGTAAAAGACGAAAGATATTTACACCATGCGGCACTTAGTGTTTCACGATGAAAGATGACACCTTGTTCAAGTTGCGTTAGCAAAGCGAAAGCTAACTGCTGTTCATAGCTTCAAAAAGCTGCAATGATGTGGTGTCTGCCCGAAGCAGATCAGTTCGACGCACATGGTTCAACGCATACGGTTCGCCTCGTACGATTCGTACTAATGGAATCTGGTGCATGACTTATGAATGTCGTCGATGGGCAACCCTCGTTTGGTTCAGGCCAGCGTGCATTAGCGATGTTTCTAATGTTTCCTCTCGGAGGTGCATTGGTTCTCATGCCGGTACGTTTCTACCAGGTACATTTCCTGGTTGTACACCAATGGATTCCATTAGTACGGACCACGTGGCGAAGCATACTGCACCCGGTGTCTGCCTTGTGTGAGCGATTAGACGCTGTGGTAACTGGCCATAACACGATTTGACGTTGTCAAGTGTTTAGGCTAAAGCTTAGGATATGGCTTGTCTCATTAATCGATAAAATTCCTAAAATGGATTACTTCCGTATAAAGGGATGTAAAGTAATGTTCCTATTGCAAAGTCGTGTATGGTTAGCGAGACAGAGTCAAATCATCAGCTCGCAGCCTTCTCGGCGTCCAATAGTTAGACAGTCCATACGAAAACATCACCACTCATTCTGAGGACAGAGAACTTTGTTTTCGAAAGCTTCGATCAATAAAATTTTTTTAGTTGTACTAACTCGTTATCAAGTTCAAGCTAAAAATCAACAAATAACAATCGCATACGTCCAAAACTTATCTCGGTTCGCAAATAGTACATGTTTTCTATGTTTAATAGCCTCACGCTTTGCTGTATGCATTTATTATGGCATACGTTAAGCTGAGCTTGATCGCTTGCGTTTACTACTTGACCACTATTTTACTGTAGGATTAAGATAATTTTCTGTGAATCGCATGGTGGGCTGTTCTTTGCTAGTAGTGTTGCGTTAAATGCGTTTGCAGAACTTTTAAAAATCAAATTTGGTAAAATTAATTTGGAAAAACTTTTCTTTATTGCCTTTATAATGGTCCTATTGCTGCTAGTTCATTGCAATCAATGCTGTTGGCCTATTTTTGCAGCTCCTTGGCGAACGCGGTTTTCCATTAGCCTCGTGAAAATTCCGTCGTTTTAGCCGGTTTGAAAAAAAAGATGTCTGCGAACGTGGACAGAGTCGTCCAAGTTACAACTGCCCTACGTAAGGTGAAAGGAAACATCGAGCGAATGTTCGAGAAAACTCCAACTGATATGATCCGCGGAATTCGTGCGAGCAAGGAAAATGAAGTAAACATTTGCTCTAGTTCGAGCCGCATGCTTTAGCTTCGTTTTTAGTCAAAGTACATAGGCCAATGCATCGACGAAATCAAAGTTGAACTCAAGAGTGAATATCCTTCCGTGAAAGCAAATGCCGTTGCCAAATTGACTTACGTACGCGTTGATTAGCGAGATCTACCTTGTCTCACCATTGCCTTTAGTTGCAAATGCTTGGCTACGATATAAGCTGGGCAGCTTTTAATATAATAGAAGTCATGAGTTGTCCAAAGTTTGTATCAAAGGTTCGAGCATGTCAGCCAAGACTTTGACTTGACATTTTTGGCTGAATGTGTTTTTTCTAGAGAATTGGATACCTGGCAGCATCCCAAGCGTTTAGTGAAAATACCGAAGTGCTAATGCTTGCAACAAATCAAGTGCGGAAGGATATACACAGTTCATCAACATACGATGCCAGCGTCGCAATGAATGGCTTGGCCTGCTTCATTACAGCCGATCTTGCTCGTGACTTGGCGAATGATATAGTCGTTTTGGTACTTAAGATTTTTCCTTTTGTACAAACAGTTGATAATGCTATCCACCTTTAAGCTCACGTCAAGCAAACCATACATACGCAAGCGAGCAATACTTCTCCTGTACAGATTGTACCTTAAGTTTCCTGAAGCAGTTCCATCGACATTTCCTCGGTTAAGAGAGAAACTGGAGGATCCAGATCCAGGTATAATGTTACAATGATACTGCATATTTTCTCAATACATGCATGATCAGCGATAGTCACGGTGACGGGCTCCGAGCGGATAGCAGAAACCTGGATAGTAAGGAAGCCACCATGTACTATGTGTTTGCCTCTTCGTTTATGTCTATGGGAAACTCTAATTTATAAATTAGGCACAATAAGAGACTAGCAATAATATTATCAATAATAAAATAAAACTGTTGCAAAGCATACTGGAATAAAAGTTATGGGATTATGAACTCTTTCTCGAGATAATGACTCATCGCCTACTTAATGAATGACGTAAGTACTGTGGCATAGCCCTACGATGCTGCTGACTTTTCCGCCAAAGCATCAGGAGGCTTATGGTGATGATGGGTTGGCAATCCCCGCCAGTTGAAGTTCTTTCTGTTGAGCTTTTCGACAGAGCATTATGATCAAAAGCTGTCTCGGTTTTTAAATCTGAAAAGCTAGAACAGACGTTGTAATGCTTCAGACCTGCTTGCAGCGCTCCGTACAAGGATCGTTTTTCATCATTTTATCCCTTAGTGTCTGTACAGTTCGAAACACTTCGTACGGTATGAATGCAGGTTCAAGAGGTTGAGGCATACCTCTGTCTGTGCAACAGACGTATTTTGACTGGCCTTTGGGTGATTGTATAGCGTTATATTAATATACTACTCTTATGTTCCTTGAAATCGTATGCGAAGACTCACCTGCCTTTTCGCATAGTCAATTTCGTAGGTTTTTTTGAAAATAGCTTTTTAGGCGTTCAATCGGCCACGGTAAATGTCGTTTGCGAGCTGGCTCGCAAGGATCCGAAGAGCTATCTGCCTTTAGCTCCAATATTTTTTAAATTGATGACATCGTCGTCGAATAATTGGATGCTAATAAAGATTATCAAGCTGGTAACCTTATCATGAATATGCGACGTCCTTTTGCGTCAAGCTGGTTTTATTCAGTTCGGCTGTTTGACACCGCTGGAACCACGCCTTGGAAAGAAGCTTATTGAACCGTTGACGAGTCTGATTAACAGGTACGATCGCCGCATGATGTTTTTAGTCAACGTTTTTTCCGTTTAGCACTTCGGCAATGTCTTTGCTATACGAATGCATTAATACTGTTATCGCTGGTAAGTCTGTATTTTGCATAATTTAAATTAATGTAAGTTGAGATAGATTGAAATTCGAAGTTTTTGTGAGTTGCAGTACGTTTGAATTGCGTCATTCTCTCTGCTTTAGTATTGATTTCAATATCGTCCGAATCGCCGGAAAGTCACATGTCGAGCATACAGGTAGGCTTGAACTATTCGACTAACCTTAGCTTTGTCGCCTTTTGCAGTTGTGCGTTCAAAAACTGAGCGTTCTGATTGAGGACGCAGATCAAAACTGTAAGTAGCTGTTCTACGTGCAAAATGTTTCCCACATCTAAGTGGCGTTATGCCATTTTGATTATCCAACGGCTGATCAGCAAATGCCCATAGTTGTTTACATTTTTGAATGCGCTTATGTAAATTTCAGTAAAATATCTCGGTCTGTTGGCTATGGGAAAAATATTGAAAACCCATCCTAAAGCCGTGCAATCGATGAAGGATTTGATTCTCAATTGTCTGGATGACAAGGACGAAAGCATACGCTTACGGGCACTAGATCTTCTTCACGGAATGGTATGCAGTGTATTATATAGCTTGTTTGCGATTCAAATGCTCAAGTTTAACAGGTCAGCATAAAATATGTAGTTTTTAATTGAATAAGCGTAGCGTTAACTATTGGTTTTTCTCAAAAGGTTGCCTTTTGAATTATTGATGTGCAGGTTTGAATGAGTTTTTACCGTACTCTTTAATGCTTGAAACGAGCAATAGGGGATCTCTTGACATGGCATACTTTCCTTATCGGTTGTTGTAGATTTTTGCAACGTGTAATGTGTTACTAAAATCGTTGCTGATGCTTAAGGTGTCAAAAAAGAACATTATGGACATAGTCAAGCGGTTACTTTACCACGTAGAGCACGACGGAAGCGCCATCTATCGCGATGGACTTGTAGCAAAAATAATTCAGATTTGTTCGTTCAGCAACTACAAGTACATAACGAACTTTGAATGGTACATTGCTTTCTTTTCGTAGGAGCAAATCGATTTACATGAGCTGAAACCGTTTTCAGGTACATCAGTGTTCTTGTCGAACTGACGAAAGCGGAAGGAACGAAGCATGGTTCATTAATAGCCCAACAAATGCTGGACGTTGCCGTTCGTGTTTTGCCTATTCGTCATTTCGCCGTTTCGCAGATGGCTTGCTTAATCGACAATGCGAACATGGTCTTGATTGGTAGTTCTCAGTACCGAAGCGATCTTTCCAGCGTATTGTATGCGGCTGCCTGGATATGCGGAGAATTTTCTGAGTAAGTCTATTACTACCTGTCTTGCGTATGTAATATTCATGGTGTGCATTATCTAGGCACCTGCCCGACCCGCAGGCTACTATAGAAGCAATGCTACGCACAAAAACTAGCATGATGCCTGGGAAGATACAAAGCGTCTACGTGCAAAACATAAGTATCAATACAAATGCAATCAATCAGTGCTCACAGGACCGCATCATCTATGTTTAGCTAAAATATACGCTCGACTGTTGGAGGCATACGAGAAGGAATCTGACTGGGACAGGATCTACAGCCTCAATAATCTGCTTTTGAGTAAACTGCCTCAATTCTTAAGCAGTGATTACTTGGAAACTCAAGAGCGGGTTATACAATGCTTTAGTTGCGCTTGTATTGTTCAACAATTCATTTTCCTTGCAGGCAGCTTGTTACATCGAACTGGTCAAGGAAATTGAAAGCCATCATAGGAAGAACGAACTGGTATGTGAGGACTTGAAGGCCTTATTCGCCGGCGACCTAAACCCAGTAGCGCCAAAAGCTCAAAGGAAGCTGCCAATCCCCGAAGGGTCCGAAGAGGAGATGGTTGTTGGAAACATTGCAAATACTGTTTTGTAGGCTTAATCTCAATGAAAATATCTATACTCCCCCGTCAAGCGACGACAGCGACAGTGGAATGAAGGAACCGAACTTGCTTGGTCAGTACGAAGAGTCTCTAAGCAACACGAAAGCGAACGTCACTGAAGAAGCTCTCAGGAAGGTATACCTATTAGCATAGTCGCAAATTTTCGACTTTGCATTCTGCGTAGGTGAAAACGGACAGGCTTGCGGAAATTGAAAGCAATCCTCATTACTTGAAGCCGTCGAAAACTGCTGCGCACGACAGCGGTCGAAAGTATTCAAAAGACGGTTTGGAAAGTTACCCGGAGGTCAATATTCAGCTGGCCAAGCCGCTAGGTATTACCGATGGCGTCTTTTTGAAATGAAGTGTTTTATTTGAACCTGTGTCTATTTTCCCAGGAGTGCTTGGCTTGGAGCATTACGAGAAGAACTTAGTGCATACAAGCCGTAGATCTCATGATAAGAAGAAAAAGAAGGGTCACCGACATCGTAGCAGTTCGCTGAGCGATCCCGAAAGATCTGTTCAGTATGAGATTTACCAAGGCGATGGCGAAATGCCTGAAAACGCGACTGTAACGGACGAGGAGAAAGCCAGCCTGAATGAGTTTCCCACAATGAAATACGATACGCTGAATACGTAAGTTGTAAGCTTATTCCGTTGATTAGAAAAGGCGCAGCCGACCTCCTCTTCACTGTGCGCGGTGCGGTTTCAAGTGTTGCGCATACCATACGACTGTAACTTTTTATTTGAGCTGCGAAGCTCGTATCTCAACGCAGAAGCGAGACTTGCCGATGTTTGAGCATTTCAATTCCTTTCATGTCGCTAAGTGCGTAAAGGCGGTAATTATCAGCTCTTCTTTCATACAATTGAGCTTAACGTTCAAGTAACTCCCGCAAAGTCTTTTTACGGTTTTGCTGTCGCCTGAAGAGTTTTCATTTTATATTAGTATTTTCACTTTAAACTTGTCGTTTTAGAGTACTAAATTCTGAGTTTAAAGTATTCACTTTTAAACTCCTTGAACCTGAGCATCAAATTTTCACTTTAAACTC
>KN538387.1:1402964-1419140 GCA_000797535.1 Trichuris suis | reverse complement strand
AAACAGGCAAAGAAAAACAGGATATAAGAAAACAAACTGTCTTAGTGTCCTAAAACTTTTCTGGCAGACCTAATAGTTTATCATTGTATATTTTTCACGGTTGGCTAACTCGTTATGCGGAACATTTCTTTTATTGGCAACCTTCCTGTCACTGCCGATCCATCACCATTGCATGATCATATCTGTTCCATTGTTCAGATGCTTCAATGCACTAAAAGGCTATTAAATTATGCGTTCGCTATGCCACGACTAGATTGTCGCCAAAGAGGTTATGCACTGCTGACTGCAAGAAAAAATTTATTCTGCAGAACGGGTTAGCAAGTCCCAAAAACATACAGAATGGAATTCAATGGACTCATTCGCACTCACTCAGCTTGCATCGCTGATCTTTCTCAGTTCTGTGCTTCACCACAACGATGCGTGGCCGCGTGGCGTAATGGATAACGCGTCTGACTTCGGATCAGAAGATTGCAGGTTCGAGTCCTGCCGTGGTCGGGACACATGCTCATTTTATTCCTTAACGAGCTGCAGTCGGAACGACACGTGTTGTGCTAGGCAGCTCATCAGCCAAAAACAATCAATTTCTCTTGCACCGATATACCATATGCGCTTGCTCTGAATAAAATGTGTTTACATATTCTCCCTTCTGTCCATGACATGTCATCGTTATAACAATAGCAACACAAAGTTAAAAGACCGTTAGATGAAGCAAATGAGTGATTATCCTTTGCGTAGCCGCCGTGAAAGTCTAACTCATCTCTTATTCTGAAACTAAAAGTACAAAAACGAATGCTTCGGCAGCAACACAAAGCAATGCAAGAAACCACAATAAGTTCTGAAGTTTGGATCGCTGATTTAGAGGTAACGTGCTCTAAGCGTTCAAATAACGCTACATATTACGCGAATTACTTCTCCATATAAACGCTATTACATTTAGGTATGAGAGTAGAGAATTTTGAAAAATTGTAGCATAAAGAGGACAGTAACATAGACAATATAATAGAAATTGAAATACTGTTAACAGGATTAAGTTGTATGAACGATACGTGCTGAGCACCAGTACACGAAAAACTTGTCTTAAAGATAAATTGGTTGAATTCGCTTAGCGCTAATTGGACATCGAGCAACGTTATTCTAACTGAAATAACCAATACTCTCTAATAAATAATGAAAAGATTTAATCAAAGTAAGGCTATTAATATTAACACATCCCGTCAATTCTCCTAACAAATCCACACCTTAGTCCTCATAAGTTGACATTAAGGGAGTACTCATCGCCTAAATGCTAACAGAAACACATTGCATAGGTATGTGGCAGAAACCTGATGAGCATATTAATCAATTCCTTTAATCCAAAAAAGGAAAGAAGCGAAGTTTTCAGAAGCGAATGGTTTCGTGTTCAGAGCTAAGATGGTCGCGGCGACTTGTGCGGCAAACCAATTTCCTACTGGAGGTGAAATTGCCTATTTTCGAAAAGTTTAGTTTGCTTTCTTCCTCTTTTCGATTAAAGGATTTTAGCTTCAATGGACTTTCGCCTGTTCCTTCTGCAGCGTGGAAGTTATCCATCGAAGGAAATCCAAATTTTCGATTATAATCGAGGCAGGAAAGTAATGGTCCAGTTATAGGTGGAGCAACACACGCAAGTGAAAAATAAAAACGGAAAATGATCAACGCATTACACTCGCGAGAGGAAGTTTTTATCAGTGTTAACGGATAAACATCCATACGCAAATTAGCTCGCACTAATAAACTTATCATTGCGCTGGTTACCACTTGTTGCACGGCTTACAAGTCCACGAGACCAGCAGGCAGGCTCGGGTGTCGTGCTATCTTAGTCATCTCGTTCTGTTGGCGTCAAGAAATGTCAAAGATACGTCTAGCAGTGCACTCCGTAATAATATGGCTAGGAGAAACAGATGCTCCGACGACTAATAGTTTCGCTACTACTAACTCATGTAAACTTTTAATTACGGTGAAACCCGTTTGATTTTCATACGGCTGTTCCGTAAGTAACATCATGAAACTTTACTCCTGTTATCAAACAACCTCGATCCTGAAACCTGTTATGTAAGAATGTAGTACCCTATCCGGCGGTTTAGGGTCAAAGCTCGACTCGTCATCAGCGGAAATGACGGGTTGAGCTTTGACCCGAAGCTCCGGATGGAGTAGTACATTCTTACATAACGGGCTTCACCGTAGCTAAAAGCTTACACCATGAAAAGGTTTCAACCCGTTACAAAATGTTACGTATTCTAAAGTACTACTCATTGTCTAAACTACGTTATTCAGGTGGAATAAGGCAAGTTAAAAGTACAGGTTCCACCGAGATTTGAACTCGGATTGCTGGATTCAAAGTCCAGAGTGCTAACCGTTACACCATGGAACCGTGACAGCTAAACTGTAAGAAATTGCCTACGACACGTGCAGAGAGATGTCGGCTGTGAAATGTGTGAGACTTAATGCCGCCTCAAATAGCCTGAACTGAGTAGGGTACAAATTTCGAAAGTCCCCTATGAAAAACAACATTGCGATCGTCTGTTATGGAGAACATGCGGATAAGCCCATGTCAGGCGCGATGAGACAGGCTCGTGCAAGGTTCCAATCGTAGGCTTTTTGCAAATTCTGCGTTTGTTTGCGGAACGCGAAGAAGATTGGGAATTTTGTCCGCCAGTCGTTATCTGTTCACACTGCACATTAGTGCATTGATCCATTTGCGGAACTGTTCGGCCGTAAAGCATACAATCGACTTGCTGCCTTTGTTTGGAAGAAGCAAAGCGAATGTGTAGTCTCTCGATGCAAATCAAAGCGGCAAAGATTTGGAGCATAAGTGCCGAAGAGGTACAGTTAACTCATTTAATTCCTTATTTGATTAATACGGTCATGCTTAGCTTGTGAAGACGCGTCGGAGTGCCTCCATTTAATGGCACATGAACCTTCTCTGGGCCTCTATCGTGTACAAGAGCATGTTCGAAAATCTACTGTTAGTCTGGCGGAGAGTAAGGTGCATTGTGCACTTCTCGGTTTTTCTTTTTCCGATTGAGCGAATGAGGTATTGTCAAGTAACGATTGCACTCTGCAAACCATTAACTTTATACAAAAAAGGAATTTTGAAGTCTCAAGAAGTTTTGGTGAAATTATTAGGAAACAAAGTAAATCTATTCCTTTGTTCAGCGCCAAACTGACAAAGCTCTGGAAATGATCAACAACGCGGTCTGTGACACTCACACCGTTGGCAGGTTGCTTTATTCCGTTTGAATATTGTTATGACAAATTTACTTTTTCCAGCTGAATTGAGGCTTTCGTTTCAGCTGGAGGCACTTTTAAAAGAGCTTTTGAAAATATGCGGACATCCGTTCATTTGAAGTTACGGTTAGAGGGTCACGTTGTCAAGCAACAGCAGTATGTTAGCTTGTGAAGGTGTATAGGCTGTTCATTGTGCATTCACGGGCTTAACCTCGTTTTTCTCGGCCTTTTCGTATAGTGACGTACGTGTGCTTTCGTTATAAAATATTGATCTAATCTTGAAAGATGATCATATCATTTAAATTTAGAATTCCCGATGGCTGTAGACAGCAGCGCGAAGAGCAAAAGTCCGGGTCACTCAGTCCTCTGCAAAGCTTTGATGAATGTGAGATCATGTTCAGCGAATCATTAGAAAGCGTTGGTACGTTAGTAAAGTTTCTTGTAGGAGACAAATCAGGGGAAAGTGGAACGGTTCGCATTAGACAGCAAGCCTAGGAAGTGTCAGAAGCGTTGCTGCTATTATAGCGAGCGCAAACTGCTTTCGGTTCTGGCAAATGCATGCTAAAAAGAATTGCAATAAATCTCGGGGAGGAAAAATTTGCCAGGGTCAAGTTATGCTGCAACGTTCGCAACCTGTGTATCTTTACCTTCCTGTAGAGCTCATGGTGCCTGGTATCTTGGTTGCAAAATGAGGGAGTCGGGGCAGAATGAGTTGTGAAGTTATTAACCAAAAGGAACTTGTGTTAATTTCGGTGAAACCTCATAAGAATATTTGCTTAAGATTATTTTCCATGTCCATTTTGTAGAGAGTCGGTCGCGGCGGATATGGCACAGTTTATCGGGCGCGTTGGCGTGGCATCGATGTCGCCGTGAAATATTTCCAAAGCTATGAGGAGAAAAAATCATTAAAGGCTGAGGTAATGTATATGCAACCGATATTTTTGTGTTGTTTCGTTTCTTTTCGCCCTGTAAACTTAATCCGTTATTGTAACTGCACGACTGATGCAGTTGCTTGCTTCAGTTGGAGATAATTTTAATCTTCTTTGTCCGCTAAGCTTCAGTGCTGTGTGACGTTTGCTTGATTCAATTATTTCTAAATATTTGGGTATTGTATTTCTCATGTCTTCTTGTGGTCACTAGAATTGTATTACATTGCAAGCAGCAGTTGAAAATATAGTTGCTAGTAAGGTTATGGAGCTGCTTACGATATATGGTTCTCGGATAAGCATGGATTACTTTTCTCAAGTTTCGTGAGGTATTAACTTGGGATTAGCAGCCTTTGGAGAACGTTGGATTGAGAGTTTCCGTCGTAACCGCAATCTTTGTCCTAACCATGAGTTCGTTGTCATAATTGTGCACTTTCGCTCTGTTCGCGAAAATTTAAAACTGATCTTGCAGATTGACCAACTTTCCCGAGTCAGCCACGAGAATATTGTACGTTTGCATGGGATCTGTGTGGATGAACGGGGACCAATATGTTTGGTAACTGAGTATGCGGAATGTGGGTGCCTTTACTATCGTACGTCTCGAAATTCTCTTTCCAGTTCGTGCGTGGAAAATAACTGTATTTAGTCTTGCATTTCTGTCCAGCAGTCGAGTATACGAGGACTCACGCATTGCACTGGGCATTGCAATGCGCAAAGGGTGTATCTTACCTTCACGCTATGGAACCGAAGCCCATTGTTCATCGAGATCTCAAAACTCCAAAGTAACTACGTTTTCTATCTTTTAAAATATGCCAGTTAATTAGATATTCTTCTCAGTTTGCTATTGTGTCGACGTGGAACTTTGCTAAAGATCTGTGACTTTGGAACAGCGTGCGACTTGCAAAGCATAATGACAAACAATAAAGGAAGTGCAGCATGGATGGCTCCCGAAGTATTTGAAGGTTGGTTGGCCAAGTATGGCAAATGTAACGCGTTGTGTGACTATGAAATAACTTAGGTTCGAAGTATGACGAAAAGTGTGACGTCTACAGTTGGGGTATTATATTATGGGAGTTGTTGGCTCGACGTATGCCCTTCGAAGAAATGGCCAAATCTGCCTATCAGATCATGTGGGCTGTTCACAACAAAGAAAGACCTCCAGATATTGATGATTGCCCAACGGAGCTCAGTAAACTGATGAAACGGTACGTCTCCTACGATTACCTTTCTATGCAAGTCTTTCAAATGCATTTTTAGCTGTTGGGACGCGGACCCACTTGTGCGTCCCGCGATGTTCGATGTAGTAGACGTTGTTTCATCCTTTGTAGAAGTACAGCGGGAAGCTCCTTAACAAAATAATAATGTGCTTTGAATGTTGAAAGCTTTCAGGCCTCGTCGGGTACGGCATTTCCGGAACCGCTTAATTTTGACAAACCACCGCCTGCCGTCGACGAACCAGTTTCGTATGCAAACTTTATAACAGGCGCGTCTGTTGCCCCAATTCAGGAAGCTCCCGCCTTGATTGCTGGCATTAACTGCCCAATTGAGGAAGGTGGATGATTCAAACTATTCATAGTTTAATCCAATGATTGCAGATAGAACGGTTGAGATGTTTCCAACATTGGAGAGGCATTTGCAGGTTTATGCCTTGTATCGGTACTCAAGGTTTTTGCGTTACAAGATTTTTTTTCTCAGCCCGTCCTACCCATTCCTGGACATGACGAATCAGTGGCTCTTTACGAAGGTCACGTGGCGCTCTGTCAACGTCTGATTGGACTGAGAAAGCAGCTAGAAACGATTTTGGAGCAGAGGTATTCCTTTAGACTTTTGCTTCAGGCTTTTATCTTTCATTTAGGGATATTACGTTGTCCCACCTTTCGCTTCAATCGGCGGACACTATAAGCGAAGAAAATATATATAGCCGTATTTGGCAGCTGTCCGAAGAGAAGGTAGCATTGGGCCTGATTTTTTGCCTCTGCATCACGGTTCTATTTACAGCGGTCGCTCATTGCCCTTAAAGAAAGTCTGCTTCAACAGATCGCCGAATTTCGTAGTTCATCAGAATCGTAATTTATATGAACTTGTTGATCTGTTATGGATGCAGTTTCCGAAAAGGTTTGTAAGTCAATTAAGCGTTCTTAGCCACTATAATGAAATTTAAAAAGGAATTGTAACGTGCTGCGCATAATCTATGTAATAATTTATTACTATTGTAGGTTAACATTGGCCGTGGTAATCTTTTTTAGCATATGACTGTATCTTGCATTACTATTCTTGAAAAAGGCAGCATGTTTCAGTCATTGGTATCGGTCAGCAAGGCCTAGAAGATAACTGCTTTACTCTTACCCGGGAAAGTCCAATGTATTGAAACTGTCTTGGTTATATTATTAGTCAAACTGGATTTGCTGTTAAAGAGTCATTTGAGTGACAAAGCTGACAACTCCTTGCATGGATATTTTGTATATAAGCGTCATGAACGCAAGCAGTTGCTTAACGCGCGCGAAATCCTTGGTGCCGATGATCGCGTGAAGTGCTATCGCTTCTCGAATCGTGCCGACGGTCGTTTCGGTAACTGTTTTCACGATTGTGCTTTTTATAGTCGTCGTAACGATCCCTGTCTCTACGACTGCTACGATCTCGACTAGCGGAACGGTCGCTACGGCGATCTGAACGCTCCGAATCGCCCACTCCACCATCGTAACGATCCTTCCTGTAGGAGTTTCTGCAATTCAAATGTCCATTAATGTGAGTGCCCAAATTCGTCTGCTCAAGCTAAACTTACGCATTATCGGATAAATTATCGGTTTCGAGAGGCATACCGCCAGGTGCCCGGGCACGTCTTGTGTCTCCAAGTCCGCCCCCTAAGAAATGGCATTTTAACGAGTAAAATTATGCGAAAATATTCTTCGTACCCAAACGACGAGGTAGCCATCCTTTCACTGTCCGTCCGCGTTCCACGTCGACAAGAACGCGGCGCCCATCAATTTTTCTGCCGTCAGCGTGCTTATAAGCGGCTAAAAATAAATGCATACATACGAACTGCCCTAGCAGGTTGCAGGGATACGATCCTTGCTCTTCAGGTACAGCGTTCAACTGGCCAACAAGCTTTACCCACCTTCAAACATTGCGCCACTTCGGCGGATTTGTGCCAGCATTTTTTTAAAATAGCGTCTCACCTTTCATCATTACGCAAAGAAGGACATGGCAAATGAGTCAGTGAAACTTAAGACCGTTTGACTTTGAAAAAGCTTTCATATCTTTCAAGCGCTGATTGAAACGAAGAAACGCACGACTTGCTGCTTCACAAACGTGGCAATAAGATTAAGAAATCATAAGTCGTTTGCTAAGAGGTAACGCCTTAAAGGCATCATTATTACGCATTGCCGGAGTTTAGTATCTGACAATGCTAAAGAAACCATACCTGCTGCATACCAAGTACCCTTCAAGGCGTGAGCGTACAAGCAACCGCGCGTGCGCACTACATTAGTATGTTCACTTCGCTCTATTGTCTACTAACGTAATACTAACTTAAAAAGTTATCGAAAAACAACAGACTGCAGACAGAGACTGCGAAAGACATACTCGCACTTTCAAAGCAGACTGTCCTCACAACGACAACCGTTCAGGATATAAGCCGAAAAAGAACCTTACGTTCACAGGTGTTCGATCTAAACTGCTTCTCGAGTCATCGCAAAGCAGTTACAGACAGTAAACACTTCAAAGGTGTCCGTCAAACAAAGAATGACAAAATTATCCTTAGTTTCTGCAGGCTATCTTCATCCTTCAAAGAAAACAGAAACTATCGAAAAGTCAACCGAAAAACAGAAGCATTAACGAAAGAATACTCGACAACGAATTGAGTACAAACAAAGCAATCTGAAAAAGAAAAGATAAACTTATTGCACATTAAATGACCGCACGAAAAGCAAACCATCTCGTAGGTTTAGTTGTCAACGTCGAAAGGGGTACACGTGCGAGAATGAATTGACTGTACCGTATACGATGTGATGTAACGTAGGTTAACCCTATCAACCTAAACGACTGCCGACAGAATCACTCCAACAACAAGGATACACGCGCCGTTTCCGTGTAAACCCGGATGATAAAAGCTAATACAAACTGACATCGCGATGACAATACTGATTAAGGAATGACGTTTTAAGTGGGTGTCCTTACGAACGGTAAGGCATAAAGCATACAGCGAGCGACTCGTCAGCCTTTGCCAAGAAATCGCCGTTGTTTCGCATTTTCAAAATTGCGCACTGCTGCTTGAGCAGGCAGTGAATATGGCCGAAACTGCTTCAGGGACATACCGCAATAAGGGAACGGAAGTGCTGAGTATACAAAAACCAAGTTTTTCTTATGTGGTTTCCGAAGTTGAAATTAGAGAACGAATAGTAACGAAAAAACCTAACCTACAAAAGAACCAAAAATAACACAATCGCTTATGGTGCAACCTCTGTGCGTGTACGCATTAAGCGCTCAGCGCATAACCACTGATGCGCATCCTACGAACGATTAGCAAACCAATTACCTCAAGTTGGAAACTTGGACTGGCAAAACCTGGAATTTACTGCTCTCCAGCCTTCCGCATATTACGGTACGAAGTTGTCGCGCTGCCAAAAGCAAACACTAGAACATACCTGCTATCAGCATGATGCGAACCTATCGGTAGATTACGATACTTTAGCTTACCTGAAAATCATACGAAGCGTAAACGAGCTGCGATCCACTGTTTAAGTTCAGCAAAAGCAATGATTTACCGACATCCCTAAATTTCACCTAACACCGCATCCTGATGTCACGTGTCGCCTTCATACGGCGTAGTTGTACACCCGACTAGTCGGTATCGTTTAGCACACAATATTCTGGTACTGCTGAAAGTAGCTGCCCAACCTACCGCTTCCTGGAAAGCCATCGGCACGCAAGACCCTCTTACCAACGCTGTTGATAAATTTGAACGAAAGAAAAAGAATCGTCGGCGCAGCAGACCAAAAAATATCAAACCTGGGCGGCAGCTTGCGGCAAAGGTCCCACGCTGCCATTGGCATATGATGGGGAACATTACTTGCGCATTCAAACCATGCCTTACCTATACAAACCTAACAAGTTGTGCGAGGACTGATTTTTTGAAGATTCATAAAAATGCCAACGGTTGGCGCACGTGTTAAGGAAAAGCTCTGTAAAAAAGCAAAAACCGATTAACAAGGTGTAAGAACGCTGTCATCAAGGCAGCAAGTGGAAATAAAAGGAAAAAATTGACACTGTCACTTTTACCGTGCTCAGTATGGGCCAGTGACATGGGCAGCAATTTCACCTATTTTTTTCCATCAACTTGACGCCAAACAAACCTTTCTAACCGCGCGGTGAGATCAACAAATCGCGACAGTCAAATTACGACATGCTAAATGCTCAAATGGTAAACTATGCTCACCATGCATGTCTCGCTCGCGTTCGAATTCCAAAAATGCGTATCCGCGAGGATTCTCCGCTTTATCTTTTATCATGCATACCTGGAAACAAAAAAGAGGGATGAATGGACAAACGGCACAACGTTATACTAACTTTTTTCAACGGCCCGTAAGTTTCAAATTCGCGTCTTAACTTGGCTTCGCTCGTGTCGTAACTCTGAAATACGCAACGTAAACTTAGCCGAGCGTACACAATCAGCAACGTTCACTCACAATGCGCGATACAAACAATGTTTTGTATGGATCAGATGTTGCTTCTGGATTGTTGTTTGGATTCCCTGAATTATAGGCTTTCAGCAAAAGGAAATGGCACAAGATTCATATAACCCTTACACAAAGCTATGCCCTTTTCGATACGATACGCTTCCATCTCCGATCGATCACGTTGCTGAAACATTGGAGATACAACAGTTCAGACATAAGGCGACTAACTTTTCGTTCCATCCTCTCGCTTTTTGTCTCAACTTTGACAGGCGGAGGTTTGTCTTTTGGATCCTGAAACGGTGTGCATTCATAGGTCGAACCCACACATTGTGGATTATACTTCAAAGTAGGAAAGATACTGAGAAAGCCCTCGGTAGGGTGTTCGTTTCTTCTCGCTAACAAGCTTGTCAGGGGGCGGCAAATATGGAATAGGATCACGGGGAGCGAACAGCGCCAACAAGTTCGGTGGGAGGTACTGCGTCATTCTTCGTCAAACTTTACGCTTAAAGTAAGATCTGCAAGCCAAAATCAAACTAAATTCGCAGGGATAACGTCGATTACACCGTGCAGCTGAATAATACACAACGAGCACACATCAGCAACGGAACTAAAACCTACAGTAATCACAGAGCAAACATGAAAATCTTATTTGTGATACTGTTGCACATTTGAGAAATGATTCAGTGAACTTGCAATTGTATTTGGCCAAAATGAAAAAATACGAATGACTTATTAAGTTTACTTAATCAGATTTCCACAGTGTGAGCACTGATGCCTGCAGCGCATGTGGGTAAAGTCGGGGTGCTAGCTTAACGACGTTTCTGCGTAAAGTGTTACACTGCGAGATTTCTACGTTCACCCTAAGCATATGCCTAAACGTAAACCTAAGCGTAACTCTCACCGGCGACATCGAATGGCCACGGAAAGACGGATGACGCATAAACGTCTGGGAATGAGACAACTGCATTCTCTACTGCACGCATGAATGTGCAAATCGCTAATTACTTTGCCAAGTCTATTAATTAAGCATCGGTAGTTTGCGTATGGAAAATAATCTTTCGCACAGCTACCCTGATACCTACCGGAAATGACTTCGTCTCTCCCGCTGCAGGAAAGTGCTTTTTTGGCAATCCTCAGCGTCTGTTGAGGCTGACGCATGTTACAGTTGAAATGTTCGACAGCTGCGCAGTCAGTATTGCATCACCTCTAAATAATTTCGCTAAACACAACTGGATATTTTTTCACCTACAACACTGTCAAGGTGAGCAGATTCAATGACGAGCTAAACGTACGAGTATTCATTACAACGAAAACTTGAAGGCATTAGTCAATCTGAATGAACTGTCGATTAATCACTTAACTCACGGCAGTTATTTCAATGACAAGGGGAGCGTTTCACTTTGCCGTGTACACTTTGCCATGTATCACTTTGCCGTGCAATCACTTTGCCGTGCAATCACTAGGCCGTACGCGTACTTAGGGTTTCCTCGACTCGCGCAGAACTTAGCTCCAATAGTTCAACTCTCACCGACCCTGGTAAAGCTCCTTATGGTCATCCAACGTCGACTCTCCTATTTCATGCGGTTGTGACGGGGATAATTCCGCAACAGGACAGCAGAAATGGGTAGTCAAGGTGAAGGAACCAAAGGAAATGGGCCGCAGTGGTTAGAGCAAAAGGCAGAGGAATCGGATGGCGCACCCACTTTTTGGAATGGACGGGCGACGAAAATCCATCACAACTGCATGAAATAGGAGAGTCGACGTAGCATGACCATAAGGAGCTTTGCCAGGGTCGGTTAGAGTTGAACTATTGGAGCCAAGTTCTGCGCGAGTCGAGGAAACCCTAAGTACGCGTACGACCTAGTGATTCCACGGCAAAGTAATACACGGCGAAGTGATACACGGCAAAGTGAAACGCTCCCGAAGTAAGCCGTAAAAAATTACAAAATAGTGATCATATTTTAAGAAAATTTTCAATCATTTCGTGGTATAAAACATTCGCTTAAAACGCGTTTAACGGTTACGGAAACGAAAACCACTTAAGCATGATAAGAAGACAAAAGAGACGGAATACTTTAAACTCTGAGACCTGATCTAAATCTTACCTGACGATCATTTGTGAAGACAGTTAGAGCCTATGTAACGTGTGTGTGCTTATTCTGTGTATTCGATTTCGGCACTGAATGTGATGTTCTCTTCTCTGCGTCTGTACGCAGCATGCGGGCGTGACTGGAACAACAACATGAGGTCATCGTCAGGCGAGAAGTTAGAGTTCCGGCCTTCATTTATCCTTCAAGCACGACGAATTCCCGTGTTCGCTCGACGTCAGCTTCGCTGTACTTCTTTATTCGCCTGATATATATGGCGTCACCTAACCAACCTGCAGGCACCGCTTGTACCAAGGGCATAGTCATGGGACTGTCATGTATTTGTGGCCCTGAGTTAAGTGTACGATGGCTCGGCGTTGTTGAGGAGGCAAGGACGCCTATACTCTGGTGAAGTTGTACATATATGTGGACTGTACGTGTAACCTTGCTGACCCGTACCTTAATATCTGTGCATGCGCACAAGTGTGTATCCATGTAGCACAGAAAACGCGGACAGCCGCTTAGACAATATGGGCTCTTTTTCATTTCAAGCTGCGGCGTCACGGCAAGTATGGTTGCACCGCCTTGTAAAAGAAACAGAAATGAATGCGGGAAGGTCATTTCGTTTTCGAAGGCACAGTTTACGGCGTTGACATGTAACGCTCTGTGCCGAAACTATATTTGGAGCGGAGAAACGCTGCGCAGCTCCAATCTGCGCCTGCTGAGAATTTTGGTGAAGTCCTCAGGGGCATTTAGCGGAAGATAGAGTGCCGCGAAAAGGAATCGAGTGGAATTTCAGGCGATGCAGTCGCTTTTAGCATTCCTTTTCACTGGAAATGTCTCCGTCGGCAAAGTGCAAAGGACGCCACGGAAGAAGTCTTTTCGTCGCGTGCAGTTATGAGACGATATGCTCGAAATCACTTTAAAAAAAGATAACTTTGGTCGGACGAGCAACTGCAAACACCCCTATATCAGGCAGATACTGAGCTAAGGTTCTGCTACTAAAGATATGAAAGGCAGCCCTGGGTAACTGGTTAACGATATGAGTTTGTGGTGTCAACTGTCGCAAGCATAATGAGGATACATGTTGGCAGCAATACTGCATTACGGCGCTGTCGATCCCTCTTTTCATGTACATTCTTACGGATATCGATGACATGCTTGCCGGTGGTTGACTCGTCATTTTCTTTTTCACATACGAAGATATTTCCTGGTGGCGCAAAGGACTTCTTAGCAGATGGCCCGCCGTTATGGATGCGGTGGTGGCTTACTCTACTGGAAATTAATTTTGAGGGAAACACAGGAGTCCTTGTCTGAACTCTCAGCCGCGTGCACCCTGCATCCAGTAAGTCCCCAGACGACGGTTCGCCGTGAAGACTCGAAAGGCAGCGCCGGATAACAAGTTTACGACTAATGATAACAACTGTCAACAGGGCACTGAGGATGCGTGTTGTCGGAAGTTTGCCATTGCGGCAAAGTGTACCCATGGTTTACCATTGTAGGAAAAGAATGGTTCCATATAATGATATTCACCCCCGACCTGCACCTTAATTTCTGTGGCTGATTACTTATCCACTTATTAGAGGTAACAAAGAAAACCGCTTGGACAATACGAGCTTTCAATGTTCCCTGCAAGTGCACTGTAGCAACGGTAGTGTTGTAGAAGATGAAACTTAAAACCGAGTTAAAATAACCAAATGCTTGCTTGTTATCTCTTGTACTGCTGCTGTTGTACTTTTTGAAGTTGTTCGCTGAAGATGGGATGTGTAGAGTCCTGAAGGCTGTAGAATTAAATACGTGTATCAATGAAATTAGCAGTGGTCAGTTCAATTAACAACGTTAGCCGAACAAATGCGCGAAGCTCTGTGCAAGTTAGTCTTATAGAGCTTTCATCGCATCCGAACTCTGCATGCAGCATTTGAACGAGGTGAAAAGCTTTTAAGACCCCGCAGCCAACACACGGTCTCAAAAGGGAATACAAATAGCCCATCGGGTGATCAACCATCTTATCGCGTCAATGAAAGGCATAGTAAACTTTAAGTTCCCAAGCAGCTAAACAAATAGGAGAACCCTGGGCGACGACAGCGCTCTAATGAGACTGGCCAGCAAACGTAACAAACTGACAACACTTTACAAGTCGTTAACTCGTACGTTCCCTCCTACGCAATAACAAAACTTGGATTTGCTAAGAAGTGTGCAGTCTAATTTGCATATTGCTAAACTTTTATTCACTACCAAGACATACGCAATGAGAAGTCATTAAAGAGTTTAGGTCAAGGTGGTTCAAACGCTATTTCAGCCTGCAAGTTATGGTTGCAAAGCAAAAGATTTCAGTACGTTGCAATTACTTCTGAGACCGAAAGGCGTTTATTAGACCTGCAAGGTAATCTGCACCTACCTACATGAAGCTGCTTTTCTAGAATGAAGCAGTGTAACAACAAACGGCAATAAGAAACCTGATACGATATCAAAAATGTGAACATAGCTAATATGCAACTAATTTAGAACCAAATCCTAGTCAATGGCCCTTGAGGACATGAGGCACCTTCAGCTGCTGCATCATCAAGTGAGCAAGACAAGTCAACGTAAAGTGCAGTAGCATCGACGGTTAACAATAGAAACTGGTCAGTCGTTCCCGCCAGTACAAAAAGGTTTGAAATTGTACGTATTCAACAAACAATTAGATAAAAAGCGGTACAACAATACGATAATGAATTTAGATTTGGGTGCCAACTTTTGGCTGCGTGTAGCTAGATGACCAACTAGTTGAAAACAAAAAATGATCACGCCTTGTCAACACTGTCAATGACGATTAAGAGACGTTCTATTTCTTCCATGGTATGTTCGGAACTCAAAGATATTTTGACGCTGCAACAAGAGCGAGTTATTTAATGAGAAGGAGGAAAACGTGTATCGCGATTACCTCTCGGGAACATAAAACCATTCCTGATCCTTAAGCATAGACATTTTCGTTAGCAAGATACCTTCATTCATTGCCTAAATAATTGGCACGCAGTTCGCAGCTTGCAGACCACGTCAAGTCATGGGAATAAATACCTTCTCTATCAAGGTATCTAAAAGACGTTCGTCATCTTGGCCTGGGGGAACTCGTAAATGGAACAATGGACTACCAGCAACGCCATCTACTTTGAACCGGTTCAAACTGCAACAGAAGCAAAGGAATACGTACATGC
Organism: Trichuris suis; assembly: GCA_000797535.1. NCBI lineage: Eukaryota > Metazoa > Nematoda > Enoplea > Trichinellida > Trichuridae > Trichuris > Trichuris suis. The sequence goes on along the minus strand of KN538387.1, from coordinate 1,404,015 downwards.
TAAGCAACGACGGAGCTTGAATGTTAAAACTGAAAGAAATACTTTTGCATCGCCTTGTGAAAAATGCACGAATTTCGACGCAGCCTGCTTAAACGCTCCGGATCTTCAATCATTATTTCCAAACCACGAAGTGCACCGGCAGTTAAAGGGGAAGGAAGCGACGCTGAGAAGCAGTATCCTGACGCGGAGAGTCTCTGGAAAAGGTTTGGCATTAATAGCAAAAGCCACAGTAACTGCCAGGACTTAATTACAATTTGTGTGAATACTAACTCTGAGAAACTTAAAACGAGATATCCTTGTTGAGTAAAGTGAATAAACACATGACAAATTGCCAAGCAACAATTATCAACTGCCATTCAATGCATTATCGTCAAACTTGACCTATTACGAAGGAATTGTATACGTCCTCTTTGGGCATAGGTGCAGTTTCTAGTTACGTTGACTGGAAAGTTTCTTCCGAAATACACAGCACACATCAAATGTATCACCCTGAAGTTCTTTCACTTCGCATGATAACTTAAGTAAATTTCAGACAAGCTTATCCATCAGGCATCGCACATCTTGATTGCAAAGTCTGACGGATCACTTACAACAAAATTTCAGACGTGAGATTTATAAGACGAACGAATAACGAATTGCTAATTCTTGCAAAATTATCTGCGGAAATAATTCAAAATATTATGCCAATTCTAAATATAGGCACTTTGTTCGAAACTACGCAACCATCAAAGGAGAAGTTACAGCTATGCACAAAGGCAACATGGATTGCTTGCAGATTACGATGCCTCGAAGATCTTACAGAGTTTGCACAATTATAGGGGGTCCGAAAAGTTCCCAGCCTAGCCTACTTCTTGTTCGTTTTCCAAAACATTTTTTTCATATTAATATGGATAAATGTCTAGCACGATTGTGTGCAAAGCTACATGAAGATCAGTGTCACCGGTCAACCGTAAAAGCTGATTTACTTAGCCGGATTGTGGAGGATCCCGGTGACGAACGACTTGAGCAACGCGCTGTCATTAAATTTTTGTTTCGTGAAGGGGTATCAGGC
>KN538387.1:1390242-1402864 GCA_000797535.1 Trichuris suis | reverse complement strand
AGTTTCGCTTCCCTAGCTCTTCTGGAAGTATGTTAGGCCGGGAACTTTTTGGACCCCCTGTAGTTACGGAGTTGCTTGAAACTGAAACGTTTCACTGTACCTGATGACCTATTACAAACGAACGTCCGCACGTGAAGCCACCAGCAGAACCGTTCGCATGTTCAAGGGAGCTGCTTATCATGTCCACTTCATCAATCTAAGAAGAGAGATAAGAATTTCTGCATAAGCGCAAATAGCATTGATTGTTCGCCTTACATTGGCGTTGAAATATTCGACCACTCCACGTCCGGTTCTTCCCAGAACTCCAAATGACACGCTTTCATCAATAAAAATTCGTACTTTGTACTTCCATTTCAGTCTGAGCTGCAAAGGTGATAAAGGATAAAGGACAGTAAAACACACAGAGGCTTACCAATTCCGGCAGCGGACAGATATCGCCATAGTAGAGATATATGCCTTCAACTATAATAAAGCGCCGCGTAACTCTAGCTTTTTTAGGATTCTAAAGTGCAAAATATGTAACGGTAATAGGGAACAATATTCGAGGAGCACCAAACGATCTTTCTCCGCTTGTATCATCAAAAGACGTTCCAAGTCGGCAGTATCGTTGTGAGCGAAGAATTCTATTCTACTACGAGATGCCTGCAGGCCTTTTTGAATAGCAAAGTGGACCCCACGATCACAGAAGATGACATCACCACGCTTGCAGTAAGCTGGAATAGCGCTTGCTACGGTGCACATGCCGTAGCTGTATAGCGCTGCCTCTTCGGTACCCATGAACTTAGCTAGTCGGTCTTCCAACTGAAGATGGACATCTGAGAAGTGCACTGCCCATTGGATCTACTAAACAACGTCAAGTGCTTACCCATGGTACCATAGAATGCCCTTGGCCCACAAGTACCCACACCCAGTCGACGAACGGCGCTGATTGCAGCTTCCTAACATGAATTGTCTCTTAATGGTATGTAAAAACTGAACCAGTAATTACGTATAATAGTAGTCTTAATAAGATGGAAAAGAAATTCAAATAACTTACCTCAACGGAAGGATGGCAGGCTAAGCCAAGAAAGTTCATGGTGCCAAAATTCAGATACTCTCTCTTTCCAATGACAACGTACTTGTCTAGCTTGCTGAAAGAGGTCTCTAAGTTCAATGTTGCAACAGTTTGCAAATTTTTACCCTTCCACGATGGGACGCCTCAAAGCCGGGTGGGCTGGGTCGACGAGCGGGGTTAATCTTTGCGGCTGCCATTCGGCGATTAGTTCATCAATTTCCTAACAGAACAGGGCGCATACAGGTAAGCCAGCAATAAGCAAACTTCAGCAAGAAAAAATGCCTTTACGCTACGTAATGTGAATGATATGATCAAAAATTAATTCAGGCCAAACGAACCTTGGGCGTAAGCTTGTCCGATTCAGATATGTGGTAGCTCTTGTGCAGCAGAAGCCAAACGATGACGAATAACAGTAGAACTTCGACGCAAAAATGACAAAACGTATTCTAAGCGACGAAACTTTTAGCAAACAAATGGCAGTCACCTGACAAGCCGCTGCGATCTTACAAGGTCCACAGAATAGCCGAACGAACAAAAAGGCCCTAACAATTGGTCCATGGCAACAAGTCGTTCAATGTGGCAGCAATAGCTGGGTTCTTTGCGAGCTAAATGATCTGATCATGAGAAAAAACAGACATTGTTCACTGGCCGAACTGATTAACAAAAACAAGATAGACAAAAGAGGACAAGTCCAATCGCAACGGGCGAAATGCAACGCCTCCAAATTACCGTACCAACAATCAAGTTAGAGTAAAAGAAAAAATAAACGTTTCTTAGGACACTTGTTGGGAAAAAAGTAGTTTCTCATACGCCTGCGGGAAAGCCCGGTTGAACGAACGGTGGTTTTGCCTAACAGAAATGAATTCTAAAATGTAATAGCAAATTTGATCGAACGCTGCCAGGGGAACTGAAAGTCGTACTTAAATTCTCATTGCCTTCGTGAGAATTAACACATCTCGTAGAGCGTTTATTTCCTTATGAGGGTGTCTATGCGTTTTTCAGAATAAAAAACTTTCGTAATAGCTTGCGCTACTGCACTTTTGTTAACCGTTGCTAAGATGAAGCTATGAGGCAAACAGTGCTGGGCAGAAGGGTCAAAAAATGTTAATTTCCAAAAAAACGTTTTCCAGAACATTAAGAGAAGCCCTAAGCAATGTATCGCATTCTTTGAGCTGATGAATACTGCAGTTTTAGCACGTGATACGGAACTCTGATGCTGCACGGAATGATTCGTTGAGTTGCAAAGCATAACTGACCGCCATCGAATGTGCATCTCGACTAATATGGAGAGTAACCATTGAAAACGAGTAAGGGAATGGAATTTGTACTTGAGTGTCTGAGAAGTCCTGCTGTATTTTGTGTCAGCTTGGCTTGGTGTGGGTGGACTGCTTAATTTCGCCTTGTGGCGTCCTAATCTACATTTCATGACACCATCATTTGTCTCCGAAGCGGGAGGAACACTGCCTCCTGCAGCTCCTTTTCCTGAAGCTGCTATTGTGCAGTCCAACAGTGCGTTCGGTCCCTCTGGGCATGCAATAAACTGCAAACCAGGTATATCTCAGATGGTCATTTCAGAGAAACTTTCATTCTTGTAAAAATCTTGTCAACGTTGACAAGCTATTACTCCTCATTCGCTCATCCTCTAACTTGCGAACTTACTTGCAGTTTCTGCGACAGTCACTTATCAAAGTTTTGGACAACCTTTGAGCACTGTTCAACTTTTGGTGCCCCAGCTAGCAGCAGGAGTAAGCCATTGCCTTTTCTTCACCTCTATGCTAAAGTTTCCATGAATGGGCACCCTTGACATGACCGAATTTTTTCTTTGAAATTCGAAGAATTTAACATTCTCAACAGCCCCCATCACGGTGTGATAGTTCTCCAGACTTGTGCCTGACTTTCAGTATATCGCATTGTGCCATCGTCCCCCACCAAAGAAGAGTAATTTTCGAACATGGCAAATGTGTATGAATAGTATATTGTAAGTGTACACGTTCATACTTTCAGGCAAACGACTTTGAACGAGGCCCTGGGGTAAAATTTTTTAAAGTTTCCTCTGCAACGTCTGTGCTAAGCAATGCATCTAATGGCAGGTTTATTAGACTGATCAAAATATTCCGAGCGCAAGAATTGAAATATCATACGTATGAAAGTCCTACTGGTACGACCGTCCAGTATACCACAAAGTTGTTTAACAGCATCGCATGCAACCGGCAGGACTTACCCCCTAAAAATAAATTTGTCTCTGTTGATTACTTCATTGGAATTTAGAAGCCTAAAAGGAATTTAAATGGATTTTGCTGTAATAACTGATATTGGTGGTAGTTAGCCAAAGTTCGGCAACTCTGCCCTTAAACAGAAAGTTAGAATCAAAAAAATTAACTTTTACCTCCAGGCAGGCATAACTGACCTTTCCGGGTTAGCACGGTTGTATTTGTTGCTCTGTTGAAAAGAACAGAGCTCCCGAGATGAAGGAATTGATTTCGAACCTGTTCTTTTAGGCGTTTCTGAGGTTTCGTATAATCAGTGTGCGCTTTGAGGTTGGCAAGCGTTACGCCTTTCAAATTAGTATCCATTGATTTGTAGTTGGGCAATAGGAAAGGCGGATCAGCTTCCATCTTCGCATGCAGGGATTTTGAGCGACCATTTCTTTAGAAATAGTAACCATATGTAAAGTTTTAGCTTACCGGTATTAACATTAATTACAAGTATCATTTTGATGGCTGACGACGGAACTATGAAGTTCTGAAAGCTTCCGTTCCATACGTATTTATGTTTTGCTAATAAGCAGTCTAATCAGCCGCTGATCAGGTTTCGTGGTTAATGACTTGCTACAATGCCAATGGGAGTTTCGCCCCTTGAAAAAGTAACGAAATAGTAACGTCAGAAATGTATAATCTTCGAAGGCAATTGCTCAAGACCGCATTGTTGCATGAGTGATGCTGTCATGCAATGCTTAAGCATTGATAGGAAAAGTCTGAAAAGAGTGATTACGTGCAGCGTCGCTATTTATTGAACACTGTGCTTACGGAAATTTTTGTGTACTTTCAACTGATAGGGTGTGCAAACTTGTTGAATAATGTTAAAGACATAACATTATGAATCGTTTTATGTTAAAGTATGCAGCTTTCTGAAGCAGTGTAATCCCGTTAGGGATTGTAGGAAACTTTCAAGCTTCTACGATCCCCTCGGGCTGCTAGTATTGATTGTAAAATTCCTCACGTCAAAGTTTGCTTCGTCACGATTACTTCCGACCGGGAAGAGTCAATCCCGTATCAGTATAACAAATATTGATACAGGTGTTCCCTCGCTAATCCGGTTCCACCGCTAATTCGTGCAGGTTTACCACAACCGATTAAGGCGTGGTGGTCAGCAATAGTAGATGGCCATAGGAAAAATGGGAGACGGGAAAAGTTGAGACGTTCTTAAGCTCGACGAGAGTGAATGGGTGGAGCAGCTGTCTGAGGGTCTGACGAAGGAACACTCTCAAATTGGGCCATCGACCCTTGACCATCACCGTTAGGGTTAGGCTCAGCTTGCGTTTAAGCTAAAACTTGAATATGTTCTTCGGGACGAAATTTGAAGTGAGGTACAGCTGTGATCAAACATCCTGTAACTCTAAAATTGTTCATTAGAACCAGGCATAGATTACTAGTGAGATTATAATGGATGTTCTCTTCATCGTTAGTGACGTGAAAATCACCTTTCAAGGTGAACATAGCGATCCACTTGCTGGTATGTATTAATAATTTGGCTCAATTATAATTTTCAGCCCATCACTTTGGCAGCCATCGTGATGAACTTTTTTTAGCTATTTCAGCAGACTTACTGTACCACTAACCTGTTCCTAATTTAAAGTTTTCTTGCTTTTTATTTAATTTTCCTTTTTTGTTTATTAAACAACTTGCACTGATTTCGAGGTTATTTTAAATATATGGTGACGTTTTTATCAATATTAATAGCTGTTGGTTGGTTCTTGTCGAATCTACCTACGGCTTTTTTGGGCCTTTTTCCTAGCCGTCGCGTTTTGTAATTAAATGAAAGAAGAGCCCTACGAATGATTGGTTGAGCAATCATTTTTTAAAAAACAGGTTTTATCAATTGTGCGCCCTACCGTCATACTGTAAGTATAAGTAAGTTTGCTGGCCATCCCATTCTGCCCTTACCTAAGCTTTAGCTTAAAGACAAGCCTAGGTAAGGGCAGAACGGGATGACCACAGGCTTGGCGGAAAGAAACCTGCATATCTCAGACGGACAGGCGCATAATCGACAAGACCAAACAAGCAGAGAAGAATTACTTATATTTCGCAGCTTTTAGGACTAACTTGTACCGTCTTGAGCGGCAGCGGTAGTCCTAATTCCCTTTCGTTGAGGACAGAACAAGTTAATCCTGAAATGTATGAAGTATAAATCATTGTTTTCTTTCTTCCTCATAACTACTCGTCCATTCGTTGGTAGGGCTTTTCTTTCGCTCAATTACAGAAAGCGAGGATCAGAAAAGGGCAAAAAGATGTGTGAAGATTCGATATGAAAACTGCGGATCCTTCAAGACGCGTCTTGTCTTTAAGAATAACTGTGCGGTAAACTGTAGGTGCTAAGGAACCTACAAAGCACAGTGCTTTCTATTCAGCCTAACGGACATGGTGTACGGTAGGATTCTAGGCTCCCTCCATCAGGACTTCTGTATGCATGGAAATTAAACTTTCCACCTCAGCATTTCGACTGCTATTTGCTAAAATGGACATTCCAGCCTGCGGGGCATTGCTCATCAGCAGTGTTGCGGAGAAAACTTTAAACTTTCACTTCCGTCCAGTGTTTCTAAAATTGCAACGTACACATATAGCTGTTCGCAAAGATGAAATGCGAATATAAGACGTACGTGCATCGCAATCAGTAAAAAGGGGTAAATACGTTTCGACCATTCAAACAAGTTGTAGCAGTACGCCTGCCGTTCCTGTGGACCATAAGATAAGTCCCTTTTTAAGCGATTATATCCAAAGTGAAATGATTAGCCGCAAGTTATTCAAAGCAATTTCGTACCTCAGTTGGTAGCTTGATCAGTGTTGTATGTAGGAGGATGGTGTTGATAATTCATTGTTGTATTTTAGGGTTACGCAGCGCCACCTATCAAGGCAATTTCCGAATGCTCTCACGTGCCTCATAGTCATCAGATTTTGCTGAACACGTCAGAGCTTGTAACAACGTCTGCAAGCTCCGTCGTGATGAGCGAAGCGGATTCGCAGGCACCCGTTCGCTGTTGTACCACATGGGCTGGCATCCCATCAGTGACAGACGTTGGTAGTCAGGGTATTTATACAGACAGTGTGACCTAGTGATTATATGGGTCTTGTTTACAGGTCAATACGTTGTTTTGTTTCCCCACGCAGACGTATTGAGCTCGTCGTGCGACTCGAACGCAGTGGCGCCTGTTGCCCCGGCTCAACTGCAGCAGGCAACCTTTATACCGCTGTCTGCTTTGGACCCATTGCCTTCCTCCAGGGTGTTACGTTCTCTTGGAGTCAATACGGATCGTCAACAGGCAGATAGTGCCCATCAGGTAGCTGAGTCGACTGGCCAACCTGCGGAAAGCAAAGACGTTCGCCGCCGTGCATTTCATAATCAAGGTTCGTTGGAGAAACGGTTTTTGTTTCGTCATGCTTTGTTTTTTTCCAGTGGAACGGCGAAGACGGGATACCATAAATGCTCAAATTGCAAAGATAGCAAAAATTTTGCCTCCCGTCAGGGGAGTCGCAGGCAGACAAACGGAGGTAGCTTTTCGCACATGTTTTTTCTTGCTTAATTCCGTCAATATTTGCTTGTAGAGTATCGGTAAGACGTTGTCACGAGCAGTCGAATATATAGAAGAGCTGAAGTCTCACGTGCGCCCGGTTATGGACTTTGCTCAGTTCGAAGATAAAATGAAAGCCGAAGTGGCGGCCCTGCAAACGCGAATCGACGAACTGAAAGTTGAAAACGAAAATATCATTCATTTGTTGCAAGAAAAAGGCATTTCTGTACCTCCGCAATGATGCTCTCTCCTAACCATCAGACGGCACCATGAAGAAGCCATTGAAGATCCCCTCTTCTTTGGGCGGCAATGGAAGTAACCGCGGTTATGGCTGCTGAGATGTTTGTTGGTTATTTCGTTTTCATTTGTCTGCTGGCCTTGTCTCAGTGCTAAGTTTTCTGCCAAACGCCTTATTCTCTTGCAAAAAAAACTGTGTACGTCCAAATTTTTACATTAAATGCTTGATGCATCTACGAATGGCAAAGTTGAAAATGTTTCTCATTAGCTTTTGACGTAATGATGAACGCAGTACGCTTCCATTAGGCAAACGGAAATGAGTCAGAGAATTCTAATTTAGCAAGATTGGTGTGCGATCATTTTAAAGCATGAAATCACCTGCATTCAGTTTTCAGCTACCGACACCTTACATGCTGTACAGTAATCCTCTGACTTCAGTACGCAACAACCGTCTCCCAAGAAAAAACATATGCAGTTATATGAGGAGAGAAATTCACATGATTTTACTTTTAAATGCAAGAAAAGTAGTAAAATGGATGGCATGGAGCGTTCCTACATCCAAAAGCATAAAAATATTACCTAAGGCCAAGTGATTGGCCACAACTGGCCAGAGACTGTATAAATTGAAACATCGGTTAAAAGCTGTGAATATCCTCTTAAAGTGCTGTAGAGATAACAGAACTAATGCCATAAATAAGAAGGGTTGGTGGCAAACTGTCAGTGACGCACTCGAGCCGTTCGAGATACTTAACCGCCTTGCTGAGATCCAGCGGTGGTGGCGGCAAACTGAGGAACACCAAGGCTGACTGACTACTATTACGACGCATTAATTCGTTGAATCCTTTCAGAAAAGTTAATGGCATATCATTCAGATCGACGCTTTTCGACATTTGAGTGCCATCGGAGACAATATCTGCATTCACGTGACAAATCACGTGATCCCATGGCAGGATGATCGACTTGGCCATTATTCTCAGCTGACTAAGCATTTCTTTCAGCTGGTATTCTTTTCGCTGCATATCCTGCATTGAATTGACGCACAAAAATACCCTAAGCATGATGCGGTTCTTCCATTTGCCCGACATGCTAAGTATGCAAGCCAATTGCAGCAAAAACAAGGAACTATTGTCCCATGTTACGCTGGCATTCTGCGGACGCACCAGATCGACCGGCCAGACGTCGACGCACTTGTATCCCGACGTTTTCAGCAGATTTTCCTTGTCCAACAATTGGAAATGCCTTGCAAGCACAATATTCTTGTTCATACGCAGTATATCGTTGACAAGGCGAACATAGTCAACCGCCGAAAGGTGGCGTCCGCCGCCAATGTAGTTTTCGCCAAATATATCGCCATTCTGGTCAGAGGGAACGAACGTGTCAGCCAAGCTGGGTAAGTCTTGCACAGTAAAGTATTCGACAACTTCGGCTCGCTCCAACTTTGCAAACTTAATATTGCGCAACAGCTTGCCCTTGTCAAACATGTTCTCTGAAGGGGCGCTGTCGTGAAAGCCAAGTATGATGGTATTGGGCTTCATTGCGCCAATGCCGCTCAACCGAATCAGATGCTCTGCTCCTTCGTTGACCGTCTTGGCTACCGTAATTTCGACAAATGCCTTGATTTTCAAGTAGTCAATCAAGCCAAGCCAATAAGGCATCTCCTTTTGCACCGGATCGAATTGCCAATTCTCCTCCTTGATGCATTCCACGTGCCCAAGCACGTACAAGCCAGATTTCTTCAGATCATTGACAAAGTCAATCAATGGAAGGCAAGACTTTGGGTTCGCGACAAGGAGGAGGATTTGTGGTCTCCAGAACTTGACGTGCTCCTTGCGGGGGTCTAACATGAGCAGATATTTTCGTACTTGATGAAAAATGAGTGCCTGGCTAATGGAACCCCAACTAGCTGGCATCGGTCCGGCGTAATGCAGACCGATGAGCAGAAGAAGCAACAACACAATGGTAATACCCGAAGAGGCCGGATTTACCACAAACATCATGGCGATGCAACCGGCAAAGCCGAGGAACGATGTTTGCGTACTGAAGTATCGAAACGTGGGCCTAAAACATAAAACCTTCAATTTCCTTTTTATTGCACCTGCATCAAACCTTGATTAGCTTGAAGTGAGCACTTACCTGAAATTCGGTGCTGAAGTCAGATCCAGTGCTAAGCAGGCAAGGTTGACAGCGGCGTAAGATAAAAGAAAGAACACTGACGTAATTTGGGCGATTACGTTGAAGGAGCCGATCAAAAGGAACGTCTATAAAAGGTAAAACAAATTTGACAAGGCAGAACGAACATACAAACGTCAAGCACTTACGACGACAAGAACCCAAGATATCAGGACAGCAACAACAGGATTACCATTTCTGTGAAACGTTGCGACATGAAGCAGAGTGCCTACAGCAAAAATCCGCTTACGCGAGCTCACAGTCGAGTAAATCATTTTCACAGGAGAGACAGTGGGTACACAAGAAATTTAAATATTACTAGCATACCGACAACCTTAATTACATATGCAATCCATTTTACAATTAGGAGGTTTTTTCACAACGAGTTGCTTCCACGAACACAATAATGATCTATGCATTCACCAACTCAACTCGGACCGGCTGTAGTTTTATGAAACCCAAAACATTCAAAATTTTCGAAAATAACTGAATTATGAACAAATAACGCGCTAACACCTCTCATATACAAATGCCACTGTCCATAAAGAAGTAAAGCCTTTATATATTGGGCAGGTTTAAATTTTCTTATGCGAACTTTGTCGGAGGACACTTTTCTGCTCTAGATGCCTTAGTTGACAGACAAATGAAATTGGCACGGCATAATGCCATGCAGCTTTCCGAAATCAAACGTCCATGCAAGAGCTTTGGATTATGTTTTCAACCCTACAAACTGGAGGCGAAGTTTCTAAGGCTGAGAAGCAGCTGCTGCAGGCGAAAATGTTACTTACCGAAAAGGCGATCCGCAGAAAGACGGAAGAGCACCCTCGACGCCCCGATCATGTTGCTCAAGGCTGCTGCCACAGTTGCCGCCACTATACCAATGAATATAAACGGTGGCCAAATGTTAATGTTTTGCATAACAATGTAATTGTTTTGCAGAAGCGTTCTAGTGCAAGAAGCGCCCAGGAGACAGGTGGTCAAAACATACACAACAAAGGTGACCAACAATGCTTGCAGGGTACCTTTTGGAATGGATATATTCGGCTGCCTTAGTTCACCGGACATATTGGCGCCAGCCATTAAGCCTGTAATGCCGCTAAAGACTACGGCAAAAACTAGCGCAAAGTTCATGTGCATGCCAGTCGTGTAATCAATGGTCCATTTTGGATACAGGTTCTCAAGAAAGGTATAACTTCTTATGCCTGTATAATTAGCATACACTGTCATATTTGGTGTAACGGTACCATTAACATCCGTTTTGCCGTACGGATTATCGTCGGGCAGACTGATCGACAGCCAATGATCAGCAATCATTAAACTCAACAGGAAACTGACATATGAGATTGTCACAACGACCAGAACCATAAGTGACGTTCGGGCAAACATTTGAGCCCCAACCAAACATATAATCAACAAAATTAAGGAAATACAAAGGCCATACAAAAAGGCGTACCAGCGCCCACTTGGTACAGCGCCATCAACAGCGTAGCCTTAAAGCGACAACTGTTAGAACAATGGGAAAACTGCTGCTTGGCAGACCTCCAGGGCCGAAGTTGTTGATCAACGCCTCTGTAAAGGCGGACACGTAGAGAGAACAGGAAAAAATGTTGGCAAAAAAGAACAGTACGCCAATGCTTCCTCCAAATTCCGGACCCAATGCTCTGCTGATCATATCTTAATCAAGAGAGATTCAACGGAAAAAAAATATTTAGTTCCAATAGTCACTCACAGTATACGCCACCACCTTCTATGGCACCATTGGTAGAGACGGCGCAAAGTGACAAGACAGTGAATAGTATAATCACATAGGCAATTGTAAGCTGTGCGAGAGTGACAAGAATACCGGCTTGGCCAATTACAAAGCCTAAACACCGGTTGTTAACAAGGAGAAGTTACCATTTTTGAACAAACAGCATCATTCAACCTATATAATGCCAAAGAGAAGACGTAAAGTTGAAAGACTGAAATAGCGGAATAACTATATAAGGAGAGCTGCCGTAACTGCTTCAAGAGTATACGTTAAGATTTATTTAGCTAGGCCTATCACATCTCCGTGAACTGGATATCAGCAGCGTGAAGCTTCTGCGTTAGCTAGCACACTGTAAGCAGCCCTTCACCAAGAAAAGCGAATGGCAGTTCAGAAACGAAACTTCAAAGTCAACCAGTCAATCAAACTACCCATAACAGAATATACGCTCTACTTAATAAAAAAATTACCCTCTGCTGTTGTTCTTTCATTGCCATTCAAAGTTATTACCTATTCGTACTGTTTCAAAAGTAATCACAAGCACAACCCTGTCACGACTGGACTTAAATCTGCTCCGAAAGCTCTGACTCGTTAACATGCGGAACGATCGATGTGTTCAACAAACAACGAGGGAACCAACTGGACTTTCTGATCAGCTAATGTTCACCGCGAAATCAAAAGCTGATTTCAACAAGCTACTTAGTTAAAGATTCACGTCACTGGAGTTTAGAACAGTTACTATGTTTAATCTCATGTTCAGCCTCGTTGTACACAAGTCGACGATTAAGAAAAGCGACCTTCCCAAAATGACAAATGAGAATATTCTCATTACAAAAGCGGACAATGAATGGTAGCATCGTGGTTACTTTACTCTACACAAGCATTATTAGAGATACGGAAATTCCAAAAGACTAGACAGAAGTTCTGAAGCATTTTCGCAAAGCTGCAGTGAGGTGAGCCTGCATCCGCTGCCACCTTTCCCGCTTTTGCCGTCCCTGAGACAGCAAAGCTAATCCCTTCCTCTGCATAGTTTTCATCTCCAGCCTACCGAACGTGAAGACAACCCGGATGAAAACCATTATGATTGTTCCTGTCCATTTAATGAAGCGTGAATAGTTATTGTCATCGACTTTTTAGCAATGAACTTATCTCTTGTGGGGTCTAGTCGGCTATGCGCCCACCGTCTGAGAAATGCAGGTTCCTTTGTGGCAAGCACGCAGCCATCCTTGTTCTGCCCTTACGGGAGAGCATGCCGGCTATTCTGTTCTGCCCTTACTTAAGCCTAAGCCAACATATAAGCCTTCTGTTTACGCTTAGGCTTAGGAAAGGGCAGAACAGGATGGCCGGCAAATTTACAGTATGACAGTGGGGTGCATAACTGACGCATTCCCTCTTGCGCATACCTGTACACTTATTGGTGTGATAAACTAATGGCAAGAATTGTATTAGAAGTTTAGCGCCGTCTTCAATATCACCTCTTCAGCACTGCGCACACAGAATACTACTTGCAAGACTTGAATGAATAGTCCATCCGTGCATACAGGGGGTCCAAAAAGTTCCCGGCCTAACATACTTCCAGAAGAGCTGGGGAAGCGAAACTTTATTATGATCAAATATACTGTCCTTCAAC
>KN538387.1:1376913-1390142 GCA_000797535.1 Trichuris suis | reverse complement strand
TCGTCACCGGGATCCTCCATAATTCGGCTAAGTAAATCAGCTTTTACGGTTGACCAGTGACGCTGATCTTCATGTAGCTTTGCCCACAATCATGCTAGACATTTATCCACATTAATATGAAAAGAATTTTTTGAAAAACGAACAGGAAGTAGGATAGGCCGGGAACTTTTCGGACCCCCTATAACTGTTATTACATAGTTTTCAGCATCATCGGACTCCTGCATTCCGTGTAACTGCTGCTGAAGGGTTCTCTGATTTGAATCCTCATCTTTATGCTTTAACTTTTCCGCAAGCATCACGTTGGCGCTGTAACTCTTCAGTGGATGAGCTCTTAAGTATATCACTCAAAGGATCTTCAAGATTCTGAACATCCCACTTCGTTGTTACACATCCCGCACAGTTCCCGTAACCAAAATCGCGTATGAGCGAATTCGTGTTATACATGAACGATTGTAATTATGGCAAAAGGATGTTAGATCCATGTTTTACTAACAAAGTTAAAACAATAGCAGATCTTTCGTCATTCAGCAGATCCCGTCCGCGGCATCTCCTTAGGACCTGGTCGCTTCGTCGAAGCAGGGACGTGGTTAAGCTTAAGCTTAAGAATTGTACCATACATGAAACCTCCCTCGTTGAATTGTCAAAATTAAATTAATCGCCGAATCGCGTAGAAGTTCCGTGGATACTGGACCGCTAAACCGGTGGATTATTTGCAGAATTCTTTTGGAGGTCGACGTACTGCGTCCGCTTCTCAGGTGGCACTTCGCCTTTGCCGAAATGAGGTCATGGTCCAACGAATAACTTAGTCGAAGCGGCTCACTGGCGAATGCGAGCTGAATTTAGTATCGATCGCCCCAAAGTCTAGAGGCTCATACATGAAAGGCAAATAGTGCAGGAGGCAAACGCTACGAGCAGTTTGTCAAAAACGAAAAGCCACAGACAATAGAGATAGTATACTTTTGTCCTACAAAAGAATTCTGCAAATAACGCAACAGCTCAGCAGTCGAATATAAGCAGAGTATTTACGTGGAGTAACCTAGAATTTGTTTAGCTGAATTTTAAAAGCAGGTTCGTAAGTTGAAAAGTTCGTAAGCTAAAACCTAACATTGCCAAGCCCAGTTGTGGTGTCGTCAGGCTGTCCCTACTAAAAGACGATCCCATTCATTTAATAATGCAAACCAATGCAGAAGTACAGCTAGTGCTAAGGTGGCTTTCGCAGTGCACAATGATTGCTGTTGTTCGTAAAGGTCGTCTGCTTTTGCAAGTTTTTTATTCCAATTCATACGGTCTTTTTATGAACCAAGTCAAAACTTTATGCACAGACTAATACGTTCTAGAATGTATCATTTAATTGTCTGTACGCTTTAAAGAAAAAAAATGCTAAGGCGCGGACTGAACTGAATACCTACGCGATGGTAGCCTTCAATAACGGATCAGGGCAACGCGAGCTGCGCTAGTGACAAATACTTAAGCGATGAATCATCTGCGGAGTGCACTCCTTTGCCTACATTTTGCTCAAACTAAAGTGGACACGGAAACTCTGTATCCCTGTTGCAAAAACGCGGTGAGCCCTACGCGAAAGGCTTACACAGAGTCGAGCAGAGCGCCAAATTCCGCAAGTATGAATCCGCGGCAACTAAGCGTAAAGAAAAGGGCGTATTAAACTTACCGATTCGCAAGAAGAGCATGACGCTAAACATGGACAATGCAACGGGACAAAAGACTCCGGAGAAGGTTGATAAACCTTTGACGCCCGAACTTTCTCCAGAAAAGCCAAGCATACTGCTAATTCCACTTAAGCTTCTCAGGAGATCGCTTTGGAGCAACGGCGCTGCATCCCTGCTTGCTGGGTCTGACAAGCCCATGTTACCTGTTGCCACTGCGGCGCCGCCGCCACTGCCAACGGAGTCTGCTACATCCGTCCCGAAGTTGCGATTGCTAATGTCAGTGGACTGGTACGAGCTGGAGGGGCTCACGAAGGCCTTGTTGTCCATCGAACTACCGTCAACGGCCCGCAGTGTGCGTTAATCGAGCTCTATCAAAGAAGATAATAATAACAATAAGTAATTTAACTAAGGAAAAACGCTAACGAATGGGCTGCATGGTTCAACATAGGGAACTGTGGAGGATACTGTAAAACATAAAAGAATGCAAGTTCTGCTATTTAAATGAATTTGCTAACAATTAAAGCATGAAACTGCTTACATTCAGCGTACTTTTACTCGTTTTTTGAACGGTATACGTTCGATGTATTACTTCTAAGCATGAAGCGCGTTTTTATCTCTTGGTCGGGATGCACTTGGTTTCTAGTCAACCTATAACGTTTTCAGGAACTCTGCTGCTGCTGTGTGTGCGTCATTCATCAAATCCAACTTTTATTTTGTCCGCTCCTTACTCTATTGTCTTGAAATAGCCTTACGGGCTTGAAAGACGCGACATTTGAGCGAACTGTTAGGCTTGAATAAATAACTCGCGCTAAAAGTGTGCATTTTTTCATTTTTTTGGGAAGATTCACAACTCGACATGCACAAGCATGTAGAAAAGGTTTTCCCTTCCCTTTAACAATACCTTGAAAATCAGTATGGTCACCATGAGTGCTTGCATATAAAATAGGCCTTAATGAAACAAAAAATGATGATCTGCCGCTAACTTGGCCTTTAATAATCTACCGTGCAATAATTACAGTTTTTTTCTGAATAATTAAAGTTTTCATAGATAGATTATTTGCATAACTTTTGGGAGTGTGAGAAACGTTACTTTTGTAGAAAACCATTAATCTTATAGTCACAGTGTTCATTGCGCTTCTGTAAAACTCAGCTGAACAAAAACTGTTGCTTTCGTTCAGCAACGCTGAATCGAAACTTATGAGAAAGCAGCAACGTGCCTTGAAACTTTTACGGAAGGAAAATGAACAAATGCGTGATCAGCCAATTTACAGAACGTCTTCGAGTGAATTCTTAGCCTTACTGGAATCTCAGCTTCAGAATGCGTATATTTTCAATTACGAAGGTTCTGCATTGATTTGCATAATATGACCAACCTGCTATGGTTCCCTTTGTCGTATACTACAAGAGAAACATTGATTATTGCACCATTAAAGCGTTCTGCCATTGCTGCTACCTGTGAATATTATTAATAAAGGACAGCGTATAACTAGTTTAGGTTTTAGCATCAGCTGTAAGCACGATTACTCCACTAAAACTCGAATAGACTTTTCTTTAACGAAATGTCAGTATTTTTTCATAAAACTGGCCTTTTGAATATGCAAACAGGAAATTGTGTGCAGAGGCGTTCTTTCATGTACTAGTAGTTAAGCGTATCGCCGCACTAAGAGTAAAACCCTTTCCTAATGCCGATCTTCACGGCTCCAACTTTTCCGAACTACACAATGAGTCACCTTCGGTTAATTACTGTTGAAGGCTAAACAAAATCTTGATGCCGACTGATTCAACTCGTGACTTAATGGATCATGTGTCTATTGATACTTGACATCATAGGTCGCTTTCGTTCTTGCAATTCAATACTGCTTTTCACGGCACTTTGGCGCGCAGTAGCCCACTTTGGAGTAACTGCGGTTCCTTTTTCCTCCTTTAAGCAATTCTTTTGTGCTACCGAAGGTGGAGTTTACTCTACTTAGAAAAAAGGTTCATTGCAGCATTTCGAAATTGTGCTGCTGCTCACCAAGAAATTGAAAAGAAGTTGGGACACAGATGCAAACGTTTGCTCACCTGAATCGCTGATTCGGCATCTATATTTCGGCCAAAGCGTTACGGCAGCAAAAAAGCTTCTACGCTCCCGCGTTAACGCTCGTTCAAGTGGCTCCAGGTTGCCTGCAAAACTGGGCGAGGGAATAGACCGTTCCCCTTTTTTGCATACGATATCCAAAGAATAACGACGATTCAGCTCTGACAAGCGGAAATTTTGCAGACGAACGCCAACGGTGCCGAAGGTGAAAAGGTTTTTCAACTGCCAAGTTAGCGCTACTTTTTACTTAGTGACGTCAAATGGAACAAAAAGACAGGTTTCCGAATAAATGCTGCGCTAACGTGTTTGCTCCGTGCACTAACAGTCCCGTTTTCAGATTCTCTATTCATTACGCCTTCACGGTTGCTCTCATAAGCCGTCGTAGCAATGCATTCTCCTAATCAAATAGATAATACCAATTCATTTACCCTCATACCATTGAGCATAAGAGACGAGGACTGCCGCACGGAGGTATCATGCTTGAAAGCGAACATTTGTTCATAACAAGGCAAAGTGTAAATTAGTGAGGAAATAATGTTAAGCAGCACATTGTTATTATACTAACGAAATGGAGCAATGTGCGATGTGAAGAAATGTGATGCCCATTAATCTCGAGCAAGCTGTTAGTTTGCACTGTTTCCCAGCAACAGCAAGCCAGTGCTTCCAGCCTGGTACGAGGTCATTAATTATCTTACCTTAATGCAAATCAGAGTGGTCAAATGAACACTTCACTTTTCATAAGGAAGCAACGAATAATAGATACGACGAGCCTCCCCACGTGTGGGAAAAAATTATCTCTTGTTAAGGATACAAGCTGGATGACCACCCCTTCCTTAATCGTGTTAAAAGTAGCTATTCTTATACCACGAATTATGAAATTTGGAATGCGGCAACTTGGTAACTTTTCTGAGCAGTGACGATGTCGAAAGTTACATACCGCAGTGCAATACTTCAAGTCGGTTTATAAGGGAAAGGCTGTCGTGAATGAAGCAGCTATTCTGTTGGAAACTTTTAAAAAAGCTATCCAGCAGAACGATAATGCCTTCTCAGCCTTAAATGACCAACTTCTCAATTATTAAATTATTAAATCAATTTTGTAAAGGCGTCTTCCTGCTGTGTGTAAGGCGCGTATGAAACATAAACGAGTTTCATGTTCAGACATGGTTCCCAACCCGAACAGGTCGCATCAAACATTCGTTAATGCTCCGAAATCATAAAAATCTAAAATCTTCAACATATCTGTTCTTTAGCTTTCCGAATAATGAATTCCCTACGCGCAATACTTTGTTGCATACATGTAAAGTGCGAATGCCAGTTAGCTTACGTTTCGAATACGACTTATTTGAAAAGATAGTTGATTCAATCCTAATGCATCTAAACACTTTTATGCATCCGCCTTTCGCGTAGCTAGTTTTCAGAGGTGACGATAACTCGTCAGACAATTTGTCGCGTCCCAAAGCATCACGAAAACGTTCTTCTGTCTGTAGACAAGTTCATCGCTCAAGATGCTATTGAAACCACGAACAAGAAGCTCGACAAGCCCAGTTCATCAAATGCCCAATAAGTATACAATTTCTACGTCAATGGCCACGTCAGACTAACCGAAAAGGCATTTCCGGCTGCGTTTGGCTGCCTACTCAACCTATGGAGCGTTTCTTTAAAATAAATAGACGCTTCAAGTTCTACTGCGCGAACTCACCTTGAACTAGTTTAATTTTTAATTTTCACCAAACGGCCCTGCCATGAATACGCGCAGTTATGTCGCCCCAGTCAGTACGGGCAAAAATGTATCAAGCAGCCGGTAGCAATGTTTGAATTGGCACGGCACACTAGCAAGTGATGTTCAAACAAAACGTGGCCGGCGACTTGTGTAAACAGCCTACAGTAAATTGTTGCTCGTTAACCTTTATTTTATGATGCTCCACTTTTTGCTTGTTGCACACGTTCGGAACGTTCAAAACTGAGTTTGTTCAACAAATGCTGTTCCCTTCTGACGTTTGAACGCTTAAATTGGAACTGAAAGACCATAGCAAACAAAGCAATTTTCTTTTCCGACCCGTAGCTTCTTGGCTTCCCTAACAAGTTGCGGGCTACACGCAAGGTTTTCTCGAAGATAAATCTCCCCCCATCGCGACCGTAAAAGAGAAAACAAGGACGCTAACGCACTCTGCAACCACCGTCTGCCGTGTTGTTGACTTCAAGCCTGCGCATCACAGATGACGCCACAAGTACTGGCAAAGGTGGGCCAATCAGCGGGCGCGGAATTCTAAAGAAAAACAAACACTCTTGCCGGCCGTCTCAGTTGTCAAAGCTTTCGAATCGCGGAGCAGACTGCGTGCTTCACTTTACCAACTCTTACCACCGTTAAACGCCATCGTTCCACCTGGGCGGCAAGAAGACCACCGCAAGAGAAGATCTGGACTAAAAGCAACCGCCACGAAAAAAGTTGAACAATTCGTGCTCCTTAATATCCGCCCATAAAGGTACGTTGTCCATCGATATGCTCGCGTTTTACCGCGTTCTCCGCAAGTAGACAGTTTCAATGGAGCAAGCAGAAGTTGGAAAATCGGAGAAAGCTGAGGGCTCCGAGGTAGCGCACAGCAAGGAGGATGAGCAGAAGGAGACGTCCGCCGGCAGCACCGGCTCCGCTCGCAAAGTCATCGGTTAGTGATCAACAAGCCGCATCGGATTCAGCCCCAATGAGACGATTGCCTTATTTTAAGCGACGGCGGTAAAAGGCAAGGTTAAGTGGTTCAACGTGAAGAACGGTTATGGATTTATAAATCGCATTGACACAGGCGAGGATATCTTCGTTCATCAGGTAGGGATGCTCTTTGCCTTCTGCCTAATTTGCGCTGGGCATTCGTTGTTTCCCTTTGACAACCGACCAACGGTGACATGCATGATTCACGAGCCTCCATTTAGATGTGCAGCACAGTGCATTGACTAGATACTGGCCATTTACTAGCCACGTCATCACTAACTTTATTCATTTTCCGACATTTGTTTGGCCCCGCGCGCCCAACCGACAGGCCTTTTGACAATTTTAGGCTATTTTTTTCCGTCACGCTTCTTTTGGGAACTTACGGCTTGTTGATTACCCCGTTTTGGAGCCTCGAGCGCGTAGTTAAGGGATACTGTTATTGTTGCTACTCGTGTAAATGATTCTCAGGACCTATTATCGAGCTAACCTTGGCTTGGGGAAAGTAATGCGCCTATTTGCAGACAGCTATAATCAAGAACAACCCGCAGAAGTTGCTGCGCAGTTTAGGCGACGACGAGGACGTTGAATTTGACGTTGTTGAGGGACAGAAGGTTGTTGTTGTAGCATGACAAATTACAGTATACCTTATGTTGACCCGTCCCCCTTTGTTTAGGGTCCCGAAGCGGCCAATGTAACTGGACCGGATGGCGCCCCTGTCCAGGGAAGTAAGTACGCAGCGGATAGGAACAACAGACGAGGTCGCCGCGCTGGCGGCGAATACTTTCGGCGGCGCCCCAGAGGTCGCATTGGCTACAACGTGACAGATGGCAGCGGCGAAGCAGAGGGGGAGGAAGAAGAAAGTGGATATGATCCCTCTTATCGTCAGGTTCGACGTCGTCCGCGCGCTGGCCGCGCCATGCGCCGAAACTATGGCTTTCGCGGTGGTCGCGGTGTCTTTGTGAACTACGTACGTGGCAGCACCGACCTTGCTTAGATTTTCGTTTCGTCACCTGCCATGCACGAACAACCAGTTTCACTTTTCTCTTTTTCGTGATGCTACATTTCTAAGATGTTGAGCACGGGCAACAAGCCGAACCAAGCGTTTTGTTCTTCCCTTCAGATGCTGGCTTCTGTTCATTTTGTCAGCCTCAAATTTTCACATTCCTTTACTGTAAGGTCTTGAGAGGAACTTATCTTTTGTATTTTTTTCCCAACCTTTCAAAAGCATGCTGCAACCTTTTTCTTACGGCCAATCTGTCCGCAAGGTCGTCCATCGTCGACGAGCGTTTGTTAGTTGAGAACGTTGGTTCACATCTCGTCCTCAGTCGTCCGTTTGCAAGAGAGGAGCGCTTGTTGTTTAAAGAAATTAGTTTGTATAGCGCCGCAGTCGCCGCTGCGGACAAATGGAGCACGCTTTGCTCGACAGAAGATACAATGTTTTTTCTTTGGTAATTCTTCCTTTTGATTAGCCGGCCAACATTGCCTTGCGTGGCGCAGGCCTTGACGCTCCTTTTTTGTTTTGCTTCTCATTTGCCAGTCAACGTGGTGAGAGTTCTCTTCAGCATTGGCGACCACGACGAAAGCTTGTGGTTATTCGCATGGCACGACAGTGCGTTTTTCTATTTTTAATATTCGTTATTTATTATGGTGCTGCGTTGTTTCGAAGGTGCACCCACGGCCGGTAGCTGTCAACCGGTGGGCTATGTCGCTGTACATGTGTTGTCAATGTTTTGTGCCCGTTCCGTTCTTTTTCTTTTCCTTCAGAAGCAGCGATTGTTTTTCTGCAAATTGTTTGCGTGTTCAAACAATTTGCTCAAAGGCATTGTGGGCTATTTTCAAGGGCTATCCTTTGTTTTAGTCAAATTCTCTATTCAGTAGAGAAGATGTGAACGAATGCAAGTTATATTTTTTTTCGGGAAGCTGTTAATGCTATTTATAATTGGATATAGCTTACGAAACTTTTGTTACGTTATGCTACTTTGCTTTCCTTTGTATTTTAAATGTTTTTTTTGAAAGCGGGCTTAACAATGATTCCGTAGCAACAATGGCGCTCGGCAAGTCAATAGGCTAATATTGATGTTAGGTTGTAATCTGCACAACCTACAGTTGTTATTTAGCAATATGGAATGTCGCTGAACCTAAGATTGCTTTATGACTTTAAAGGGTGTTTCGGTTGTTGCTTATTGGGCTTCGTTTGCTAAAGCTATGCGTCTAAATTGATTTAAGTTAGCAGCTGGGCTGAAACGCGAGCAAAATGGTCCGTTTTGAACAGACGTTTGCTCGCGCGTTCGTAAGTTGCAACGCGCTCCAATTTACAGCAGCCTTTGAAGCTGGAATTGTTGTTTTTTTTAAAAGCAGAAGTGAACCAGAGCATTTTACTAAACGTAGAAGAAGCCAGTCGGTTTGAAAGAGCACCTTTGCTCGGAAGCACTGGGGGAAGTAGAGAAAGAGTAACTTGCAATCAATCAGTGGGCGGGGGGTGTTTACGCTGACTGTCGTATGTTTCTTTTAGTCTTAGTTTTGTTTCCAAGCCGTGAATGTCTCCCACTGAAATTATTTTTAGGAAATGAGGTGCTGCAGGTGGGTGATGGTTTGAAAATTGATGTCTCATGAAATTGGAAAAATTTCGTTCGTTCGTCTCTTAGTACCTTGTATTTTTTAAGGAGCAAAATGGTTATTCTGATATGCCGTACCGCGCTGGACGGTATCGAGCACGCCGCCCGATGCGTGGCTTTCCCCGCGGAGGCGGTGGTAGCTATTTTGGACAGTACGATCGTCCGGGCCGCGGTCGGGGTCGATTCGGTGGCCGTAGAGGGCGCTTTGGTCGTGGGCGTGGTCGCGGAGGAGGTCAGTACGGAGGCGAGGAGAAGTCGGACGTGGCAGACTCAGAGAGCAAGACAACGGAAAATTTGAGCACGGACGATCAAACGTCACCCAAGGCTGGACTGGTCCAGGATACGAATTCAGCCTCCGTAAATACAGACGATTTTGCTTTTGAAACCTTTTTGAACAATTAATCCATTTAGGCCACGAACAGATCATGGGATGCGAAGAGTACGGAGGAAAGGGACGAGTAGAGGCAACTGGAACAAACAAGCACCCCACAATATAATATCAATAGATGGTTTGATTTCGTGTGTAACCGTTAACGTCATTAGCCATTTTCACCGTTCGCAACCTTTTAAGTCTAGCCAGAAAGCACCGATTTTTTACCGCCCGCATGTTAGCCGTTGCCAAGCTTTCTGGCAAGGAAAAGGTGGTTTCTTATACCAATATGAATGGGGTGTGTGTGTGTGTCGGCACTTTTTTGTCATCTCGATCATATCATCATCATCATCATCGTTTTGAAATCCAGTTTTCTCCCATTCTAGGTCGGTGTGGTTCGATTATAAAAGAAAAAGTTATCACTTCTCTGAGGGTAACGCTCTCTCTGCTTTCCAAATATGCCTACACCTTCAGTTTTTATCGAACTGTGTTGTCTCTCAATATCGGATGGGTTTACCAACAGTTCCCGCCTAGTTTTTACCGTGGAATGTTTCGCCATTCGAGGCAGAAAGCTGTTGTTCCAGTAAACCTCTTGCTTTGAAACGTAATTCAACCCTACGCGTAGGGATCGAAGCAAATTTCTTTTGCAAGCTCGACATATGGCGCGGGCTGCTTCTTTTGTAAATTTACTGTTTACTTCACCTACCGCCTGCGAACAGTACTACGCTTTTTACGAGTTTGCTGTTTAAACGCGTTTTCGTATAGGGCTTGTTTGGCCAGATACTTTTCCCGTTGAATTTGGACGTGCACTTTGAACGGCAAATCGGGTACGAACCATTCGAAGAACATCTTGACCACGAACACCAGATTCTAAAAGATTATTTGCTGTAGCTGGGCAGCGAACGAGACGCGGCGCCTTTTGCATCGGTGCACTCCTACTTTAACGAGTTTTCTCATACCTCGAAGACTAGAACAAAGAGGATGCGCATCGCCAGTACAATCCACCATTTGGTGTTCATCGAATAGCCATCGTCGCAGTCTTCAAAGCCGGTTGTTGGCCAAAGGCTGCGGTTAGCAATGATTGACGAAAAGTCAGGTGATTCACGATTGAGAGTGGCGTAGGGGTTGGCGGTGCAAGGCGGTTTTCTGTAGTCTTCGTACCTGAAAAGCGCTGATCCAGCTTTGAGCTCACGTCGTCCACGCGGAGAAGAAGATCACCTGCAGGACGTCAGGTTGCAAGCAATGGACATATTGTTGTCTCGGCAAAACATGAACGGATTGAACATCGACAATTCTTCGTTGAGGTAGCCAGTCAGTGAGCCATTGGCGCTGAAAAAATGCCTGTAGACCATTCTCGGAACGAAATCACTCGTGAAAGCAATGACGCAAGCCTGAAATGGCAATTTCAAATGTTGTTGTTGTTAACAGTAACTATTTTGACGGACGTTGGTTATAACGGCCAATCGAGATATGCCAACGAGAATGTGCATCCAAACTCCAAGATCTTTGGCGCGAGCAGGCAGCGGCCTTCTATAAGACACCACGTACTTGTAGGCGTCTACGCGAACTTCGATTATGTTGTTGAGCAAGGCGAATGCCGGAGCGAGTGGAAAAGCAGCCACAAAAAGCGTAACAAATCCGTACTGCAAAACTGAAAACAAAACAACAAGAAGAAGGCATTTTACGGGCGCGTCTTGAGCTTACTCATCTCTAGATATTCGCCAAGTAAGAAATCCTGTGGCACTGGATTCAGCAGGAAGTCGTTGACCCAATCGGCCGCCGATGCCAGCTTGGCAGTCTTGGGTGACTTTTTACGCATATAGTTGAAAAGTAAGGGCAGACAAATTTCCATAATGTTATTCACGAATTGCTTGCCAACCATAATGATCGCCAGTTGAATCAGCAGCTCGACCATACACCCGTTCGGGTCGCACTAAAACGTGGTACGTACACGAATTATTCCTTTTTCCTCAAAAAACTGGAGAGAAAGATGTGGGTTGCCCTTGAGATATAAGCAGTCTTTACTTTTTTCGCGCTTACGGAAAATTGCTGAGCTTTGTAGTAGCCCTAAGGAGCACAGTCGTTACGCTTGTGCCAAATCCGTTTGGTAAACGTTACTGCTTAAAACAAGAGGCTGAACAGTTGCCAACATGGCGCAATGTACACATTTGCCATAGAGATTAAAGGTAAGGGGCCAACATTGAGATTGCGTCTGTCCCGTTGAGATGACTACTCGAGAAGGCATAGCATCGAGTCATTGAGGTAGATCAGTATTTTTTCATGAATAGAAAAATTACGAAAAGGCTAAATAACCCAACTCAGCTTTGCCCTATGCAAATATTGGCGACTCTTCGCGTACGGACGATCTCGACTTTAGGAAAGACACTTGGATTGTAAAGTCCGAGAAGTAGGCATTTCAGGTGGAAATTTACTCCTGCTTAGGGGAACTAAAAGGGGACGCGCCGAAAACATTTTCAAAACGCGGACACCAATTGGCCAAAAGTTGGAAATTGAAAACGAACGATCAGCATGCCGACTAATGCGCGCAAGGCGTCCCGATCGGCAGGGAAAAGCAGCTGAAGACGCGTGGCCTTGTCGCGCTCTTTTAAAGCTACTTCGAAGTGAAGATGTTGAAGGGAATGTGAAAGCTCTCCTGCTAGGCGTAACGTAAGTGGATAAACAGGAAAAGATTGGCTTATTTGCATAATGGTGAAAGGTTGCACCTTTCTGTACTGCTTTCAACTTCCCCAGCTGCAAGTGTGCAGATATCTGAGGGAGGAAACAAGCTCATCCTTTTTTATTTGATGCTAATCAGTTGGTCTTCCATTCCATTACGGGCACTTTGTTAGTGACCAGTCACGTAGAAATCCTCATGAGGAATTAGTTGAAAAGCAAAGTAAACTAACATATAAAAGTCAATTACTGACTTAGTCAACTGATTCCGCCATAACAGGATTAAACTTTCCTTGCTCAGACTTGCTCACTGCTGTCAGCTGTGATAGGGCGTGGCGCAAAGGAGTACATGTTTATCGGCTCTGGAAAGAGTTGGCTCACTGACGGCACTACTTGCTTCAATTGAAGTACTTGCATTATAATTTTCTTCTGAAGAGAAAAATATTCGCTATTACTTTTAAATATTCAGTGCCTATTACGCTCCTCTGACATATGCTTAGCATTTATGTTTCCATCATTCCAACGGAAATCTTCTAAGCAGCCTCGGTCAGATTTTGATTAACGAGCCATACTACGCGCAGAACATTGTTCAGTACTCCCGTTTGGACGTCTACATTATCATCGAATTCTTCTTTTATGTATCATCTACGTTCAGGTCCAGCTTAACATTTTTGTTTAAGAGGTTATTTCAACGGAGCTACGTTTTGGCGGCAGGAAGTTTCCAGGTGTTCCAGCGGCAACGGCTCCTGCTACGTCAACCCAAGGCTAACGTAGAGGCGAACCAGCGGGACGAGCTGACGCTGCAGTCGAAAGCTTTGGAAACGCCTTTCCGTCAGAGCACAGCCTTCAGAAGGTAGCATCGTCAAAAGCTGACTGTCCACTTTGCAAAGAGGGAGAAGCCGACATGTGTTATTCATCATTTCGTAACTTTCTTATTAGCAAATACGTTAATATCATAAGATCCCATAACGCGCTCGCTTAAGTATTCATTTCCTTTTATTGAAGCATCATTTTTCTGAGCCTGTATGAAGTTCACGCCATACATGAAAACATACGGCGGCATTAATTAAAAAACGAGATGCTTCCATGAAAGGAAAAAAGAAATGAATAGTATATATATATA